>JABSTQ010008046.1:0-168702 GCA_013358835.2 Ixodes persulcatus | reverse complement strand
GTTTCCAGCCCGATCCGATATTTAATAAAAAGTTATAACTCATTTTCTGAAAATTTCAATGGGAAAATGGCGGCCGACGGAGTTTTCGAACGCATGGGGCTCTATGACACCAGAAACCGAAAATGGGCAAAAATGGGCTCCATTTTCCCATTGACATTTTCAGAAAATCACTTATAACTTTTGATTAAGTTATCGGATCGGTGTGAAACTTTGGCATCTGGTTGTGACCTCTAGCTCTACCTTTGGGCGGAGAATGAGCGTTCGGCGATGCCTAGTTTATTTTTGCGGTAAAAAAGACCGTGCAAATTGTTTTTTTTTGTGACACCCTGTACATACTTACTGCTTATACGTGCACTCTTTATAGCATAAATCTTAATTAATTTGTACTTATGGAAACATTTGGGTGTTCGCAGTTACGTAATTAACATACCATTTAAGATCTGTGTTGCTTAACCCTTTCCCTACCATGGACGACCTGAGTTCGTCCACACTGTTTGTACCGCTCCTCCCGAAGACGAGCTGGGCTCGTCCACGTTGATTCGGGCTCCAATACGCTACCATGGACGAATTGGGCTAGTCCACGTGTTTCTAGTGAGCTTTGCCATGGATAGATGGTGCTTCACGGAAAATAAAAACCTGGTAAATTTTTGAATTTGGCAGAAAATTGTTCCAACGCAGGCAACAGGGGATTTAAAAATGGCGACTTCAACTTCTGGTCGCTGCGTTCGTAGCGACGATCTTGCCTCACAATTGGGGCGAAAACGAAGATATTGTGACGTCTCTTCAGATTCAGAAGACGAGGAAATGGATCTTTCATCGAACAGCAAGAGCAATGCAACTGAGTTATTGGAATTGAGCTCAGACGACTCCGATTTCAAGGACGACATCGTGTCGGCGTGTCGGCATGGGCTAGAATCAATGTAAAAAATCCCCCGCCAGCCCCTCCACGTTTTGCGTTCACTTTGCGTGCAAAGTGATGTGAATTGTCTGCTGTACTGCTACGCCCGGCCTGAACGTTCATGTGCAAGGTGATGTGAACTGTTTGCGGTAATGCAGTGAAGCGGAACTTTAGTCCCTTTTTCTTTTGCAGTGTTCAAAGATTTCTCATATAATAAATATTTTGGCATTTGTTTTTGGCCTTTGTATTGCATATTCAATTTATAATGCACATAAAAGAATTCGGTATTTTCAAATCGTTTTTTTTTTCAAACTTTTTGCGGTAGGCAAAGGGTTAAAGGGCAACTCCAGCCAAAATTCAAAAACAAACAAATTACTCGTATCGCTTTAGTGACACAAAATACGACCCCAGCCAAAATATTACGTCAAGGGGACGCCGCATTCCCAACTAATGCCGACAATAAAAATGCGACCCGCTGGGAGCAGTCGCTCCTTAGCGGGCAGCCAGGGGGTCACCGATCGCTAAAGCAACCTTGGGCCGTAACGTCACGATCGTTCTCTTTTTTTTTTTTTTTTTTTCTTCCCCGGTCCGGACGGGCTCAATTGCTCGACCGTTGCGTGGTCGAGCGGCGTAATGTGCGCTTCTTTGAGACGCTACCTCCGCTACTTCGGCTGGTGCTTGGCATGTTTAGCCGTTGCTTGTATCTGTAGCCGGTGTACCTTCGGTATAGCCTTTTGTTTATTTACTTGTGAGGACCCCAAGGCTCAATTTAGCGAGCAACTCGGTGCGCACTCGCGCGCATCGTGGTGTCAGACAGAAGCACTCTTCCTGCGAAGTTCGTCAGCACGTGGCAGTGGGTCATGTGCATATGAGTTAAGGCTCCAGCAATCGTCGTGTTTGATGTCTTCACTAAACGACGTGTCTGCTGAAAAAAAAAAGCCTGTTTAGTTTGGAAATCGGCACACAACCTTGATGCAGGGATTCAAAATCAAATGCTTTATTTAAAAAAAAAAAAAATGTGGGTTGTCGATATACGTCCTGCATCAAATTAGTGAAAAGGATGATTCCAGCCGAACCACAGTGAAGACGTAAGGTAAAACATGCAGTCAACATAGCAATGAACTTCACATTACTAAGTGGCATGTCTTACACAATAGGTAAACATGATAAAAGTATTCAGATCAATAAAGCAGTCATTGTCAAATGCAGTGTTGAACATGGAGCATTAACGCTCCATTGAATGGGGAATGGTAGGCATGTTGACTTCAACCACTAACTAGCTCAAATCACAAGCTTTGTTTTGTGTGTTTCACACACACAAAAAAGTGTGTGACTTTTGTGTGCAACGTTTGAGTGCGGCAAGCCTTTTCTTTGATATTTTTACAAATTAGATCAACCACCTAGACAAACTTACGTGGTAAATTACAGTGTCGTAACTTAAAAACTCGCTTTTTACGCGCTTCAGGACAAAATACGAATAAACAAACGTATACAGCCCAGCACACGCGTGTTCGGACGCCGCGGCCCGCTCCGGAGAGCCCCGAAGCTTCGTGTGTGGGACTGACGCCCAGCGCGAAAGTGAGAAGCCTAGGTACGAGTACGGACCAGCGCACGCACGGAGAGGGTATAGAGCAATGCCGCTCCATCCACGGAGCGGCCCCGATGACAATTTATGCCTAGAGACGAGTACGGACAAGCGCACGCAAGGCGACGGCCGCCGGGTACAAAGTTAATAAACGCCTACCGCGCGCGCGTTCCACCGCTCATACAAACAGCAACAAACAATCAGGGTATTTTACCGCAGAAAGTTACTTCCGCCGTTTCAGCGAAATAAACGACTGCGGTATGGATTTTGGCGTAAGCCATAACCACTACCGCAGTCGAAGTGGAGAGGTAGTGAGATCATTAAAGGGGTAGGGAAACGAAATTTCAGCGCTCATTTTTTAGCTTTAATGTGTTGCATGTTGCACCCTAACCTCAAAAACACCAGTCTTCCGTTGAAAAGCAAAAGAAAACTTATTTTAAAGCTAAATAAACGATCTTTCAATGTGCACCTGGTGGATGCATGCGGAGCCTATTTGGGAGGTAGTCTAGCAACGTTGTGGAATCTCTACGTAGTCGTGACGTAGCAGATTCCTTCGGAGCAGCGCCGCCTTTTGGAATTTCAACATTTTCCTTTTTTAGCTTTCCTCCTAGCTCAACTCACAAATCGCGCATTGTACCAAACGGTCCAAGAAGACGGAAAGGAAGGACTCCCCTCTTTCTCGGACCCTTGTTCGTGCAACCGAAAACAGCAATTCTCCCCCTAGAAGATTAGCCCGTCCCTCAAAACTCGAACAAAAGTTGCTTTCCTCACACCGTTCAGCCCTAAGCTGACAGTGTTGTGGAAGCTACGTGCTCCTTGGGCCAGCCACACGATCGCCACCCCACGGGTACTTCGAACGGCTCGGTTGTAACGCGCTGACGCTATTGACACCACCACAACGCTGACAACGCCACCAAGGGCAAAGCTCATAAGCACGCCTGCCTTGCTACTCCACGAGCGCGGGAAATCTTTTCTTTCTGTTTTTGTTTGCGCCTGACATCCCATGATGCATCCGGCTCTCTACTCGCTTCTCTTCGAGCGCTTGCTCGAGTGCACCGTTTGGAACGAAAAATATAGCCAATCGTTCAAAATACAAACGTGCGATTATCATTTACGGTTATTATCCGTCATGCTTGACTCATTTCCGAACGAAATTTGAACATTTCAATTTTTGTTTCCGTACCCCTTTAAGATGGCAATTTGGGCCAGTAGGTTCATGATCGAAGATAGGCGCCGAAAAAACAAGGACAAGAAGAGACGTAAACACTGGCGCACTCGCAACTAACATTTATTGAAAAAACGAATCCCTTATATAGCCGTGAAAAAACCCTTCGTCACGACTAGGCACGGTGTAGACCCCTTTTCAGAAAATCAAATTCCTTTGTCGATAAGGTAATTGACGTGTCACTTGTGCACATCTTGCCCTTTGCTTTGATCTCAAAGGCCTTGTGGAGCTCCCTGGATATCTTATCTGGGTATCTGGCCAGAAATGTTGTGTCTTTAAATGAGGGGGAGCAGGGGCAGCGGTTGCAGTGAGTTGCCAGATGTCCAGATGGGGCTGCTCGTGTGGCCGCGTCATGTTCACGTGCACGATCGTTGAAGCATCGGCCAGTCTGACCGATGTATACCCGCATGACAGTGGAATTTGGTAAACAACTCCCGTTGTGCACTCTGTGTACTTCTTACGGTGTTTAGTTCTGAATTTGTCTGCAGCATCAGCGGAAAAATTTATTTTGCGGCACAGTCTTGACAGCTTATAAGGTGCCGAGAAAACTACTGGTACGTCGTAACGGTCAGCTACATTTTTAAGGTTAGGGGTAATGGCGTGCATGTACGGAATGACAACTGGTCTGACTGTACGTTTTTCCCGAGGTTGCCTAGCTTTGTATGCCTTTCATCTTCTTGATTAGGCTTTCCGCCACCTCCACCAGAACACTTGGAGAAAAACCAGCCCTCTGCAGGCGCGCTGCCTGTTTCTTGAAGCTTTCTTGCGCAGTGTGCTCACATGATTTTTTAATGGACGCCTCGAGACACATTGAAGCAATCCCTCGTTTGACAACATTAGAATGGGCTGAGCTGTATAGGAGAATGCCCTTCTTGGAGCACGGCTCGTACGTCCAGCATATGTGATCCCCCCTGAGGCTCAGTCTAAGATCTAAAAACTGCAACTCGCCATTTTTTGCCTGTTCATGCGTGAACTTCAGGCCTTCACCACAAGACTTAAACATATCTAGTATTAATTGTATTTCACCGCTAGCCTCTGTGGTCGTCTTGCTAAGAACTAGAAAGTCATCCACATATCCGAAGACTTTGAAACTTCCCTGTTCTCGTAGTTTGTCATAGACGTTTCTCCCACACCTACTTAGAAAAATATTGCACAGTATGGGTGCCACGCGCGAGCCAATGAAAATTCCCCCTTTTTTGCACGAACAGTTCCCCTTCAAAAGACACAAAAGTATTTTTTAAGTAAAAGGTTAAAAGGTTTAGGAAGTGATCCACGCTAAGGCCACACGTGCTCTGGAATGATACAACGCTGTTAAGATCGATGCACTCCCTGACGGAAATAAACAGAGGTTCGTGCTCAACAGAATAAAAAAGGTATTTTATGTCCACCGAGAATGCAGTACGCATGCCGTGGTTCCCTTCTCTTAAATATTCTATAACGTAGTCAGAGTTTTGCGCGACGAACGGGTCTGACAGTTCCAGGGTGCTTATGTGCTTACAAAGAAATATGGCCACCTGGAATTGCCAAGAGTTCTTCTCGGTCACAATCGCCTAAAGGGTACATCTGTTTTATGAGTTTTGAGGCGAAGAAAATGTCCAGGTCGAGTTTCTGGCTGGATTTGACACTTTTTTGTAGCGCCGTGAGTTCCATAGCACCACACATCTCAAGAGCGCGGGATTTCACCTTCGTCAGCGGGCCAGGACTTGCTTTCTCGAAATTTTTCCCAATGGTCTCTCTTGCCTTGGTGTTAAAGAGGGCTTCCGGGGCGACCACGAAGCCTCCCTCCTTGTCTGAGGTAAGCAACTTGAGGTTGTTGTTCCAGAAGTGGTCCACGATGTCACTGGTTTTGAAGTTTCTCGTTGTTTTTCTCAACGAGCATTGGAGAACTTCCACACCGTCACCTACTCATCGGTCTCTATCATCAGGTTTTGTTTTGGCCCCCATCCATCTCACCAGCGACAGCTGTGTGACTGGACGCATGCGCTGTTCTCGGCTGTACTTTGGACCGTGCTCCAGGCATTCCTTGACTTTTGGTGGTAACGTCACATCTCCCAATACAGTGACCTCCTCTTGTCCTCCTACGCGGCAGCTGGTTTTCTTTATCAGTTTTGGTCTTGGTAGTGAGATCGGCGTCCTGCACGGGCACCGAACGAGTTCACTCGCCTGCCAGTCGCTAGCTTATGGGCATACGCACTAACTATGCTACATATGCTGGATATCTACCACGTATACAGAATTAAAACAAAAACAGCTTACCTTTTATCTTTAAACAGCTAGCACCACAGAGGCAGGTGCCGCTTGGCCAGCGTACTCGTTGAACGAGAACGACAGTGACGATAAGTCCGCCTAGTGGCTGATTTCCAGTGTTGCCGGGGCCTCGAGCGGCTAGTTTCGGTTTTGTCGAGCGCGCCCCAAACAAAACTTTGAGGCGTCGATATCTCTAAAACTACGCACAATACCGAGAAAAAAATTACACCTTGTAATTCAGGGACGCTGACTGCGCTAAAAACAGTCATAATCCCAAAATCGAAACTATTGACCGGAGTTGCCCTTTAAGCAGGCAGTTTAACTTTACATCTACGTACGTGCAGTGAATCTTGAACACGCAATAAACATTATAATTATTATTTTATTATTATTGTTATTTGCGACCGACTGTTCAGAACTCCTCTCACAGATATCTTTACGAGTTCCTCGGACAGCGACCCGTTTGACAACGTCTTTTTACTCTCCTCGGACGTTAAAGGAGCCATGCAACAATTTTCGTACTTTGCGCAAATACCGCTTAAAACGGAACCCTGACGTTAATGACCTATAAAACACGCGTTCGTTTTTCACCCCACGCAATGGAAGTTCCAGAAAAAAATTAAAGGAAAACGAGCACCGTTCACCTCCTCAACTCGCAGCCAGAACAAGCGGCCACGTGATCTGGAGCCGATTATATGCCGCCAATGTTGATCATAGCCACGCGCTAAGGTTGGCAAAGCACAGGACACGCGCTGAGTTCCAGACATTGTTATGGCTCGGCTATTGTCGTCGTTGCAGCGATTGGACACGGGCCACTACCCGAATGTATGTAGAGGCATCGATTGTCACAAGCCCAGATCAAATGCGTACGCAGTCTTCGTGTCCACTGTGTGAGCAGCATTTGAATATCGTCACAGCTGGGATCGCAAAGCTCGATGACGCAATCCCGGGGATCGTGCTGTTGCCATTGTCCCCGCAGCTCCGTCATCAAATTTCGCGAAGGAGAGACTGAAAGAAAAGCTCCGCTTTCATCCTTTGAATTCCGCCGCGACGAAGACGCTTCTTTGTCAGTGGTGTTGCGTTCGAGTATTCTTGGGTCCCACCAGTGCCAGGAAGCTGGTGTAAAGTAAACAATATTCCTACCCAATGTAGTTTCACAGCCCCTTTAAATATCCTGGACCCCAGGTTTCGTATGTGTCGGGCATATAATGGCGTTGCAAGTGATCTTGATATTTTTTGTGTGACTGAATTTGTTAGATCTCTCAGAGTCTTGTATGAGTCTCACTGCACGTGTCGTGATTGTCATGTTATTTAATAATATTTTAATAAGGTATATTTTTTTTGTGGTAGTCTTCTACTCTGCGTTCGGACCCTGTGTTCCGTTCTTTTCTTGTTGTGTATATTGCCGCGCGCGCAGCTTGCCAAGTAGGCAGCGCGCGCGTGGCCTAAGGGTTATCGCGCCTGACTCCCACGCGAAAGGCCAGGGTTCGATTCCTGGCCGTGCCTACACATTTTGTTGACGCTGAAATGTGATGTTCTAGTAAATTCGAGAGCCGCCTTGCTAATTCGAGGTTAGAATATTCTACGACCCGAACCTTCTACGCCGAATGTTCCGGAAGCACACGCGTGTACAAAAGGGGCTCCGCCTGGCAAGCCAAGTCAGTTTCGCCCCAGCGTTCGACTCTGCTCTTTCGCAACCGTCGTTTGGCGCACCTTCGACGACGTGGAGAAGCACTCACTGAACTCGGCGAGAAGGTCACTGAGTTGCCGTCGTTGTGGGACTGGGAGGGACGGGTTGATGTCGAGCTCTGACGGCGTGGTTCTCTGGTGCTGCACCGGAGAAGCGTCTTCTGAGATCACGGCGATCGCGGCTGAGTCCGGAATTTCCTCGACGAAGCCCACAGCTGTACCCTTTGTAAGGTGCTGCGACTCTTGCCGGAAGTTGGTGACAAAGGCTACGGTACACCCGTCCTGGATCTCGATTACGCCTCTCGCAATGCCAATCCCTCGTCCAACGAGAAGTTGGACGCTTCCTTCCAACAGTGCTACACCGCAGGTGGCTTCTTCGGTCCCGACGGGTACAAAGACACTTGACAGCGGCGGCAGGTTTACATGGCTGGCAAGGACTCGGACTGTAGCTAACGTTGCTTTGGGATTTTCTGCCGATGGGACAGGCTTCCGAAGCGTCAGCTTGTTCTCCGCAAGGTCGATGATGGCGCCGTATTCGCACAAGAAGTCCATTCCGAGAATGACGTCCCTCGAACAGTCTTGCAGAATGACGAACTTCACAGGGCAGGTTTCGCCGTGGATCTCAACGCGCGCAGTGCACCTGCCGACAGGTGTGATGAGATGTCCGCCGGCGGTTCGTATCTGCGGTCCGTCCCACGACGTCGTAACCTTCCGAAGGCGGCGAGAGAGTCTCCCACTCAAAACGGAGTAGTCTGCTCCGGTGTCGACGAGTGCTGTCGCGTCGTGGCCGTCGATGCTTACGTTGAGGTTATTCGACACCGTCGCAGAACCGTCGTTCCTATCCGTCTCGTCGGATAGGAACGACGAGACGGATAGGAACGACGAACAAGTTCGCCCGATTTCGGGCACAAGGAACAAGTTCGCCCGATTTCGGGCACAAGTTCGCCCGAAATCGCCGCCATTACTGACGAAACATCGCCACCTCAGCAAGGCAGTACGTCGCCAGCGCAGCTCGACATTGACCCTAAGCTTCCGGGCCCGAAACGACGGCAGCTGTTTAACCTCCTCGCCGAATACACCGACTGCTTTGCGACATCGTCGAAGGTACGCCAAACCGCCGTTGCGAAGCACCGCATCATTACCGAGGACGACGCGCGCCCTGTGCATCGATCGCCGTACAGAGTCTCCGTAAAAGAAAGGGAGGTAATCCAGGAACAAGTTCGAGAGATGCTGAACGACGACATAATCCAACCTTCGAGCAGTCCATGGGCCTCTCCAGTCGTACTGGTTAGGAAGAAGGACGGAACGCTTAGGTTCTGCGTGGATTACCGGCAGCTGAACGCGGTGACGAAGAAAGACGTCTACCCACTCCCCCGTATCGACGACACGTTAGACCGGCTACGCCACTCTCGATACTTTTCATCGATGGACCTGAAGAGCGGCTACTGGCAGATCGAAGTCGACGAACGGGACCGAGAGAAGACAGCTTTCGTCACGCCAGATGGATTGTACGAGTTCAAAGTGATGCCCTTCGGACTATGCACGGCTCCAGCTACTTTTCAGCGTGTCATGGACACCGTACTGGCAGGACTGAAGTGGCAGAGCTGTCTCGTCTACCTCGACGACGTCGTAGTGTTTTCCGGCGACTTCGACAAGCACTTGCGACGACTCCGAGCTGTTCTCCAATCCATACGGACCGCCGGACTCACCCTCAAGCCGTCAAAGTGTCGGTTCGCCTATGACGAACTGAAGTTCCTAGGTCACGTGGTTAGTAACGAAGGCGTTCGCCCAGACCCAGAGAAGACTCGCGCCGTCGCAGCATTTCCAGCACCGAGAGACAAGAAGGCCGTGCGAAGGTTCCTTGGACTATGTGCCTACTATCGACGCTTCGTCCGGGATTTCGCAAGGATTTCCGCACCGCTCACAAATCTCACGAAAGACGACGAGAAGTTTGAGTGGACCGAGGAGCAGCAGCAGGCATTCGACGAGCTGAAGCGACGACTGCAGACTCCTCCTGTTCTTGGACATTTCGACCAGGATGCGGAAACCGAGATTCACACGGACGCAAGTAACGCAGGACTTGGCGCGGTACTGGTTCAAGTACAAGAAGGAACCGAGCGAGTCATCGCTTACGCAAGTCGGACACTGTCCAAGGCGGAGAGAAATTACTCCACGACTGAGAAAGAATGCCTTGCGGTCGTCTGGGCAATCACGAAGTTTCGTCCGTACTTGTACGGGAGCCCGTTCCGTGTAGTCACGGACCACCACTCGCTCTGCTGGCTTGCGAACCTCAAGGACCCGTCAGGACGCCTCGCTCGGTGGAGTCTCCGACTACAAGAGTTCGACATGACTGTGGTCTACAAGTCGGGCCGCAAGCACAGCGACGCCGACTGCCTGTCCAGAGCCCCCGTCGAAGCACCTTCCGGCAGCAGCGACGACGATGACGACGAGTCCTTCCTAGGCGCGGTGAACACCGACGACATGGCACGACGTCAAAGAGACGACCCTGAGTTACGCGCGCTAATCGAGCACCTTGAAGGACGGGGGGATACTATACCCCGTGTTTTCTTGAGAGCCCTGCCGACCTTCGTCCTCCGACAAGGTGTACTTTACAAGGAGAACTTCGGAGACAACAGCTCGCCATGGCTGCTGGTAATCCCTACCGACCTTAGAGCGGAGATCTTTCAAGCCTGCCACGACGACCCGACATCCGGACACCTTGGCTACAGCCGTACGCTGGCCCGGATTCGTGAAAGGTATTATTGGCCCAAGCTGCCGAAGACCGTACACCTCTACACACGGTCGTGCCACGAGTGCCAGCGACGCAAGAAACCACCCACGAAGCCGGCAGGTCTCCTGCAGCCGATTGCTCCCCCAACCGCACCGTTCCAGCAGATCGGAGTGGATCTACTTGGTCCTTTCCCACCATCGACGCAAGGGAACAGATGGATAATCGTCGCCACAGATTATCTCACGCGGTATGCCGAAACGAAAGCCCTTCCTTCTGGGACTGCTGTGGAAGTCGCCAAGTTTTTCATCGAATCCATCGTCCTCCGGCACGGCGCTCCCGAGGTTCTGATCTCAGACCGAGGATCATCATTCATGGCCCAGCTGACGCAAGAAATCCTTCGTCTCAGCCACACCAGCCATCGTCGCACCACTGCGTACCACCCGCAGACCAACGGGCTGACGGAGAGACTCAACAAGACCATCGCGGACATGATCTCTATGTACGTCGACGTGGAGCACAAGACGTGGGACGAGGTGTTGCCATACGTCACATTTGCCTACAACACGGCCGTGCAAGAGACCACCGGGGTAACACCCTTTCAACTGGTGCATGGTCGCAAGGTAACGACAATGCTGGACGCGATGTTACCCCACGAACCGGCTGTCGACGGAAGCGACGATGCCCAGGTGGTTGCCCAACGGGCAGAAGAAGTCCGCCAGCTCGCCAGACACCGTATTCAAGCCCAACAACGAATCGACACTGGCCGCTACAACCTTCGTCGTCGGGACGTCCACTTTCAACCCGGAGACCGGGTGTGGGTATGGACACCGATCCGCCGCCGTGGTCTCAGCGAAAAACTCCTGAAGCGCTACTTTGGACCCTACAAAGTGCTTCGTCGACTCGGGGATCTGACCTACGAGGTGATGCCCGACGGAACACGGACTTCATCACGCCGCCCTCCACGACCAGAAGTCGTCCACGTCGTGCGCATGAAGCCATACTACGCTCGATAGGACTGTGGACCTTAAGTGTTCCAAATGACTCTTTAGTTTACCCTTCTTTTTTTTTGTTTGCTTTGTTTTGATTTGTGCTGCATCGGGGCGATGCTCTTTTAAAGGGGGGAGTAATGCCGCGCGCGCAGCTTGCCAAGTAGGCAGCGCGCGCGTGGCCTAAGGGTTATCGCGCCTGACTCCCACGCGAAAGGCCAGGGTTCGATTCCTGGCCGTGCCTACACATTTTGTTGACGCTGAAATGTGATGTTCTAGTAAATTCGAGAGCCGCCTTGCTAATTCGAGGTTAGAATATTCTACGACCCGAACCTTCTACGCCGAATGTTCCGGAAGCACACGCGTGTACAAAAGGGGCTCCGCCTGGCAAGCCAAGTCAGTTTCGCCCCAGCGTTCGACTCTGCTCTTTCGCCGACTTCGACGCCCGCGACGCTCTACTGTTATCTTTTGTTTCCTTCTTTATTTTTGGGCACAAGTTCGCCCGATTAAACGTTTCGTTTACTAAGTTATTTGCCGCCTCATCACTTGTCATTCGTGACAATATTGTATTGTTGTGTCAGCATGCGTTATATGTATGATATCTTTTACTGAATGCTTTGAGTTTTTTTATGTTTTTTTTTTAATTTTTTTTCCCCACTTTTTTGTAGTGTGTAAGTTTCGGTGTGCCAGCACCAAGACCGCATGGTCGTTCCTGGACACCGAATAAAAAGTATTCTTGTTTCTTGATTCTTGATTCTGGGGGTTATCACTAACATAAAGGTACATTTCGGAAACAATGTCTGTTTGATTAGTCCGGATATTTACATGGTTTTCCAAAACATATCACAGGAGGCTCGTGACCTTTAGAATTACAAGTCTCCAAATATCAGAAATTTACAGTCCTGGTATTGGGTGACCTAGTGACCTTTAGATAATATATATTCCCACAACACTGTGTGCAAAAACATTTGTGCATTTACTTCATTTTTTTTTTGTTCTACTGTATTAAAATCGGTTTACCTTTCCCAAATGAGAAACTAACTTTTGTATGTCCGACGGTTTTTGTAAATATATTTTTAGATTATTTGAATTTAGAGGAGTTAAGAAGTAACAAGACATTTATTCATCTGTGAACGTACATAGTTATTTTATTAGTGCCATTGTTTGATAACTTCTTTGCGCAATTCACTCTGCTCCCTCAGGAGGAAGACCTAAAATTGTGTTCTACACCTCTGCAAGTGGGGAGTGTGTGAGGGTTTGTAATGTCAAGCCTCCGGTGTTATCAAGTATGTATCTGTTACATCCACTGAAATAAAACGTCAAGTAAAAATAAATTATATTTGATGGACACTAGCGTAGTCACGACAATCTGTAACAATAAGCAGGATAGGTAAGCAGACGGCAATTCCTGGAAAATCATTTATTCACGGCACCATTTCAATGCAAATCATTTATTTCTAGATTATTCAAATAAAAAATTAACGATCATTTTGTTCGACAGCCACGATACTTATTCGCTTAAAATCAAAGGAAAGCTTTGTTTGTATTCAAAATATTAGAACATAAAAATTACTCTTCAGATAAAAAATACTCTTTTTTTTTCAGAATGAAGTAAGCCTTTATTTCAATATTCAAGTATAAATAAAACGGGCATTTTCTTTTAAATACCCCTTCTATACACCGGCAGTGCACCTTACATTAAACAATTATTAATTTTAACTTCATTCGGTATAAAGACATATTTTAAAATCTGAACAAGTGGCAAATGAACAAATGATAATCTAGGAAATAACTAGTATACAAAATAAAGGAACGTGATTAGGCCCTGATCCTTGTGCACATCTCAGGATTTTACTTGGAGATAAATGGCTCCCGACGGTATCTTGACTCCTGTTTTTTTGAGTTCATACAACGTACTGTTTTCTAACTCAGAATAGTTTGTTCACACACAAGTTTGTAGTCTGAACCTTCATACATTACAATATTTGTATTTAAAATATGTTGTTTTGTTAAATATGACAGCAGTAAGAACTTTTAAAAGTATTGCAATATTTTCAACATATACTTTTTATAAAATATAAATTAAAAAAAGCATTGTAATTAATATTTTAGATTGCAGGGTTTTGTCCGGTGCCTAGGACACCGGACAAAAAACTTCCTACTGGAGGCAATTTTTGTGTGGTCTCCACGGCGCAAATTTCTTCTAACAATGTTTAAAGTTCAATAAACCGTTTTGATTACTACTATCTGCCAAAATTCACCCTGTACTTACAACCAGATATTTTTAACTTCTGCTATGATTCTGAAACAGAATCTGCATTCTGTAATGTCTAAATTTGGAGTTAGATGGCATGCACGCTGTGCGGGCTCTCTGCCAGTGTCGATTATACGCCCATTCCGATGCTCTATTGCATGCTCCATATAAAACGCGTAATTCAGGACCATTCCTCGCGGAAGTTATCGTACGTTGTGCGTGTGGTTTATAAAATGTGTTCGGAATCCGCATACAACCAGTGAGCAGCATGCTCACCCCTGATCTAATGCAATTGGTTTAAAGGGCGCTTTCCAATAATGAACATAGAAGTGGAGGGTCATAAAGATCGCGGGGAGAATAAAAATCACAAAATACAATTAAACACAATCTTCCAATAGTCTTTGTTAAACCTTTCCTTTGTTAGTAAGCTATATTCTCCGAAAACTTCGATCCATGCATTTAATTAAAATCAGTCATGCGGCTTACTCGAAATACTTTTTCCTTTCCCCTGTTGGCTTCTTCCACCATTCCAAAAATTTAAAATTTTTAATGCTGTAAAATTAAGTAGCTTTTATTTAAACACATATGCTTTTATGAATTTCTTTTAAAAAACAGTGACCATTCAGGTTTTAGCCCAACATTTTTTTTAAACATGTTTTAATACAAGTCTTAAAAATGAACGAAAGATTTTGATTTTGAGTTCCTTAAGGGAGGTAACAAAATAAAAAATATTGTGTTTTCTGCTTGTATGTAATTGTCGCCATAATGTCTTCAATATTCGAAATAAAACTTGTAATATCAGTAGAAAGCCACAAAGAGATAACTGCGACAATAAACTGTGTTAATGTAATGTGCAATCGATGTACACTAATCATATTTCAATTGGTACCTTTTTTGAAGAGTCATTCAGTGAACCAATTAAATATCAACATTTGGCCCTTGATGAAAACAAAGCACATGGCTCTTCTAATATTTTATTTTCCCCTGATTTTTGGAAAAAATACATACTAATACTAAACTCCAATGGTGCAGTCATATTATTTTGGCGCCTACCAAGAATTACTGGAATATTTAATGACGTAACAGAAAGTTTCTCAGATGCCCACATATGAACATTAATATATATATATATATATATATATATATATAGTGACAATCCTTGATGCTCATATAAAAGTAAAATTACAATAGTTGGTATATTCTGGTGACAGAAGTTTAACTCAATAAAATAGCATCGTTTAGCGTTGATAAAAGAACGGTAGCCAGTGCAGTGTGCCAATTATTCTGCCCAAAGGTTCCATGAGGATATGCTCGCGGATTGCCCTCCCGTAAACAAGGGTAAAACAAGCGTGATGTATTCAATGCATTTGTGTCTTTGTGGCGGCTGCGTCCGCTAATTCTTTCAGAATACGACTTTGTGTGTAGATTTTCATTCTAAGGAATTACCATTAATCGCAGTTGCCCTACAAACTGTAGAGATGTAGTAATGCAATTTTATCAAAAACCGGTGCATTGGATGACAATCTCTAAGTCTGAACGCAATGCGTGAACTAACTGTAAGTTGATATTCTTCTGGTAAGCGCATCGGGTTGCAAATATTTAGCGCCCAAACATTAACCGTAAAATAATTGAGTGCGAAGTAATACAAATGTGAAAACGGGAATCATGATACTGAGAAGAAATATGATGGGCGTAACACGTGTGATATAAGCTTTAGTGTGCCAAAAGTAGCACATCAATATGAGTCTTCACTGATCAAATTATAGCGTTCATTTATTTTAGCTGCACAGCCGGAAGTCGCAAATGTAAGAAAAAAACAGAGAGACGATTTTAATTATTGATATCGAAAGGACAGCAAATTAAATATATAAATGCGATTTTCACGTGCTTTCGCGGTCATATCATTTAGAGGGATTTTATCCAACATCAGAAAGAATATACTTTTGATGCCAAACAGAGCAACGTGATACTTTTAGTAGACCCTGAAAGTCCTTCGCCGTGGTTTTTTAAAAATAGCAAAATAATAATGGTAGGCGGATCAAAATAGCTCGAATAATCAATAAGACTTACCTATCTCTAATATAAAGACAGAATTGGTAGCCCGTATCATTGACCTTTGCTTTGTCGTAAGTTAGAAGCATTGGCACTTCAGTGTCACACAGCGTTTGATGAATCGCAAACCCTTAAAAGTAGATATAACATACAAGCAATCGTCAACGCAATGTTACCTTGCATATCATCAGATTCTGAGGTTAATACAAAAAAACCCAACATTTCTTTAATAACTCAAAACTCGAAAATTAGAAAATGGTCATCTACTTGGTCATTTGAAGGGTACATCAAATTTGAATAGATAGTAATTATTTAGTTGAATAACTACACATACTAGAGAAGAGCTCCAGTGGAGAAGGCGCCAACACGGGAAATATAACTCTAATAAGCGCCGGAGAAGCACTTAATTGTCATAAAAATCGGATTAAAATAAAAAGCCAAAAATGCTTACATGTGAACTTTGAATCTGAAAAAAATAGCTTTGACAATATTGTCTCAACATTGTAATTTTGTAGCTAAGTGAATCCTACAATGCACCGTGAAAAGACAAAAAAACATGGAAGAACCTCAGTTCATATCTTGCACGGACAAATTTTCACATGTCATCCTTTTTTATTGACACATAAGAGAAAGATATCAGCTCCTAATTAGTCGATTCCAACTGCCACCAAAGCATAAATTAACCCTCTGAATAAAACCATTTTTAAGGCCTGCTGACAATTTTTGATATCTGTGGAAAACTGTAATTTTAATAATTACAGAGATTCCAGTCTAAACATTGCTGGTTGCATTGTGCTACCACCTTTGAATAAATGCTATATTTTAAGAAATAGATAGGTATTAATACATCGTAGACATTGGATGAAACTTTAAATTTTATACAAAATCTAAGACTGCAAGTGAGCCGGCGTAGATTGGAACAAGTGAGGTGGTACCTGAAACGAGGTTTACGTACACAGAGAAGTATCAAGCACTGCTGAGTTTTATTGCACAAATATTTTGGTAAATGGCCATAAAACAAAAAAATAAGACAGACACAGAAAAAAGACTTTCTCAAGCCTACTCTTCTGCTTCTAGCTGGAATAGGCCGGAACTTACATCCATTGGTTCAGAAATCTTATTTTATTTTATTTTATTTTACGTGCCCCAAAACAACCGTGCAGGTTTCCTCTTTGGTGCACAAATATATAATAATGAACAGAAAAAAAAGAAAAAAACAATTTCAGGTTTCAAACACAAAGCAACAAACACACAATATTTAAAGTTCGGCAACAAGCACTTTCATTTGGTTCCTGAACACCTTAATGTCACTGTATATATCAAGTTCGGCATTTTCAATATTGATAAACGTAGATTGTATCCGTGACAGAGGAAATGGTTTACAGATGGTGTGAATGCTGAAAGTACTGTCAAATACGCTATTTACACTTTTGTACAGAAAAACTAAGTCGCGCTCTGCTCTTCTATTGGTCAATGGTATCAAGGAAATCATATGAAGCAGAAAAGTGTAGTCAAAATAGAAACGGCGTTGGATATAGTGATCATAAACAATACGTATTAGTTTGTATTGCACATTTTCGATGGTCATTGCTTGTGTTCTTCATAACGAATTCCAGGCCACAGAACCGAACTCAAGCCTAGACCTAACTAGGGCACAAAATTAACGAATAATGGGGGCCGGGTTCTTGAATGGCTGAGTAATGCGGCATATAATACCCAACATTCTCGTCCCCCCATTAACAATAAACGACTCGTGGGCAGTAAACTTGAATGCATTATCGAGATACACGTCAAGGTCTTTTGCAACAAATGCACGCTTGACTGTCACTCCGTCTATAATGTAATTATAGCGTATTATACTGCGACGCCTGCAGAAAGTCAATACATTTGTTTCAGGGGATTCAGTGATAAGCTACTTACTGAACACCACGGGACAACACGTACGACATCATGTTGCAGAACATGGCAGTCAAAAGATTTTACACCCAAAAAAAGCGTGACGTCATTAGCAAAGATCAGTAACTCAGCACTCTCTACACAGGCCGCTAGATCGTTGACGAAGATTAAGAACAAAAGGGGGCCAAGAATAGATCCTTGAGAGACACCAGATGTTGAGAAAAAAGGTCGGAATAACTGTTATGAATAGGAACACTGTTTGGACGAGAGGATAAGAAACTTTCGAACCAGTTACACAGCTCTGAACAACAACCGTATGACAATAATTGTGTAACAAAAAAACAAGCTGACTACTGTAGAGGTTGATGTTACGAAAACCCTTAGACAAACCCAATAATTGGTGTGTCCAGCTCGGAAGCTTCAAACATCGGGGTAGAGATAACGAACGGGGGAAAGGACAGGTGGTCTCTCCATACGACCACAGCAAAAGACAAACGCTGGGAACGACAACACCGACTTTACAGAAACAAATTAGGACAAACCTTAAAAGCAAGATTACTCTATAAAACGAAAGATGAATTTGTGCTTTTTACTTTTTTCTAGATAGAGGTCGTGAAAGTGAGGGTGCTTCTTAGGTCCAGACTTCAAAACATAACACAGTTTACAATCACCGTGAAACCTCTGATGGACTGGGAAGTCAGTATTGCTTCTCTTAACATTTCGCATATTTAATTATATTCTCACCAGAGCACGTTTGTAAAACAAAATTCTTGCCCCTACGCATGGTAAGGTATGAAGAGTATTGACGACTCATGTCTGATATAATGCAATGTTTAAATTATCATTCCGGATGGACTAGGTGTAGAAAACAATAACCATAATGACTTCGGTAAAACATGAGTGCCTAGATGTGACCAAATATTAATTATACATAATGACTTTAGAGATATGTTATAATGTACTCACCAAAGGAGTTAGCTGTCTTAGTATCATACAGCGGTTTTCTGGAAGAAACATGATTTTTTTTAGTCGCTGAACTCCACACAATAAAAAATCATTCGTGAGAATAAAACAACTCATGACTCCCATCTCATTTGAATTTCAGTATTTCAAGTCTTTCCAAAAATATTTTGTCCCCCCCCCCCCCAAGTTGGAAGCATCGCTTGCCTTTTATCAATACGCAGGATCACGTAAGAGGTTTCAACCCCAGTTTCAACCCCACAGGGAATATACTAGACGAGCAATGATCATTGCCTTACAAGAAGCCTTTCAAGAAGCGAAAGCCTTAGGTTATCTTCGGACCCCAACGGCATAATTTTCGTGTAAGTGCGCTTTATTATGTCAATTAACATTTGATCTCAGGTGCGAGTCAAGAGATCAACATCAGGTAGGAACCAGGGGTGCTTTGTTCTGCACAATAACTAATTCGCTTGGAAATAGAAATGTTTTGGAGATGCGACCGAAGTTCTTCTGCCTCTGGTCCTGCGCACTACCTATGAGTCTAGGGTGCCTGCGCAGGGACGTTGGGATGTTCTCGCTGATGAAACCCTTCGAGCGAGGAAAGAGGATATTGTATTTAGCGATCTCAGGAGTGATACATTGTTTATAAAATGAACAACTCAAACCGATATCACAAATCTAGAGTTAATCCTCAATCCAACATTTTCAATCTAATGAAATGGATAACTTCGCCACAAATAAATATAAATTTTAAATGTTCTTTATCTTAATAAGATGGCTTAAATTGATGTTAATTTACAGGCTTCTATTGCATTTTTGTTTGTATTTACATGTAGTGTTTTTTGTTAGGACTGGTGCAAAGAAATATCTGTTATTGACTCTCCTCAAGAAAATGCATTAGGTGCATGATAAAGACATGGAATGGAAGATGGAAAGTACAATATCTTTGCTCGTTTTAAGTTAATAAGGGAGTGTTTCATACAGTAGAGATTTAGAAAGTGTGTGCTAACAGGTCATATGTCTATACTTGTTGGACACTGTGACGATAGTTTCCGATAAATTCAAAATCGGAAGTTAACTCACTTATTCGTCACGTGCTATGAACGCTTTGTTGTATGGATAAAATAATGCAAATAACTGCATGTTTTGTGCAGCATAGTTGGTTGTCAATTAATAGGGTTATTTTATGGATATCAGTCTGGCATTCAAAACATACATGTGTTGCACTTCTATGTTGTTGTTGTTGAATACGGTTTATTTGGGTATAGGAGGGTAGACGCAGCCTGTTTCAGACCTCGCAGCGAAGGGGAAGGAGAGAGGAATATGGGGAAGGGGAGGAGAGGGAGAACCATATGAGGCCGGCTACCCCAGCCGTTCTAATATAAGCCAACAGCGATTCGATAGCAAGCTTCCTTGCTTCGTTGGGGCCTGTTGGTGCCGTCCCAGTCTCGAGCGTCTTGGGTCGACTCGCCAGGCTGAGTTTGGTAGAAAGTTAGGAACCACAAAATATGCAGCGCGTTTTAAGCTCCACTAGGTGTTTATTTTAGAGCACAGAGGACACGCTGCATATAATAGGTGTTCTAAGTTTATCCTAGGATTAAAATACACTTTAATTTTATTCTGATTTGGAGTGGACGGCATCTTCGACCTATGCAAAATATCAAGGTAAAATCAAATGTTGCTGATTATTTACGATGAGCCGCCGCAACTACTCGTAAAGTGACAGGAAACCATCAAGACACGTTTTACCCAGCGTATGAATAAAACACGAACGTAACAAGATATTTTTTTTTTTTAAATCTATGCCACGAGACATCATTTTGAGTTTGGAACCAAACCAATACATGCTTTTAATTTAATTTATGATTATAAGCACAACCTCTCAGCTTCTATTGGCTGGAGAAAATACTGATCCTTAGAATGATTGTTTTAAAATAGTTATGAGTTTGTAGGTATTTTGTTCGAGATATTATTTCTTTTTTTTATTAATGAACTTTAATTTTCATTTTGATACATAAATGGAGGAAACAAGGGAAAAAAGCTGTGAAAACAGCTTGACGGAGCCCCTTGCTTCCTTCTAGTGACATATATAGAAGTCAAAACAAAGCAACAGCGAACAACACTGACAACACAACAAACTTGATGCTAAAAAGCAAATAATGTAAATGAAGTCATTCGTTTTCTTGCAAAGTTATCACGAGACCACCACTCGAGATTTGGTTTCAAAACATGTACCTTTAAGTATGCCTCCCGGTTTTTGCGAGTAGTCTCCTAACCCGCGTAGCACGTCTATTTTCATGAGCTCGAGGCCTTTCGAGCTCACCGAGATGTTAACTAAAGAATCTCTAGAGGTTCGTTCACACTCTTGCAACCGAGTAAGACCGAGAGAGACAGAACCGGTTTTTAAGCTTCTTGCGACGTCTTAGGACAGGGTGCGCTGCTGCGGAGCTGGTCATAAGGCGTCGTAAGAGGATTAAAAACCAGTTCTGTCTCTCTCGGTCTTACTCGGTTGCAAGAGTGTGAACGAGCCTTAAAGGGCCCCTGAAAAGAGAAAAAAGTTTTTTTTTTTTTAAACAGTCTGGTTGGGACACGCGTGTCGAAAAATTAATTTTACGCGAACAAAAATAATTTTTAGAGCAATAGTGACGGTGAGAGATTTATTTGAAGTTTTGCGCGCAAATTCCAGGTCATTCAGCTCGGCTTCTCATTGGTAACGATGGTCATTCAAATCAGCTTCTCATTGGCCAATAGAATGAGTGACAGCTTAGATGTTGGTTATAAAATCGTCGTGATCTCTTGAAATTGCCTTTTGAATTAAATTTTTTTAGGTTTAAGAAACAATCCATCGAATGAACGTTGTAATTGTTTACAAACGTTTTACAAAATCCTAACTTCCGTTCGAATAAAATAACAAACAAAAGCTTCGCCATTTTTTTTCTCTCATGGTCGCCGTCTTGTAACGCGTCTCGCGTATACCTCGTGTACCTCGGGTGGTTTTATAGTTTTATCGCGTTTATATGTGAAGACCTCCTGAAGAGGGCTTGTTGCTTGTGTTAGTTAGTCATCGTAAGTACTTAGGAAGTGGCGCGGGGTGACAGGTTTTTGTTTTTCTGCTCTTTGCGTGATTCGTGTGTCCCATTCACACGAGGGAGACGACGAGCAGACGCCAGCAAGGACGGACCGAACCTGGTCGCCACCCCACAGTGCCGCGAAACTCCAATATCGCACCGTGGCACCGTTGTCCAAGAGAGAAATCGACGTTTGCTACCGCGATAATGAATCGTACGCCGCTGTTACGTACAGATCGAGACAAAACACCGTGATAGGCTTCGCGCGAAGCACCACTAGCTTTACTAACCCAAAGCATGAGAGTGACACAGGCATGGTCCTGCTCGAGAAGGGTTCCGCGTAGAAGCGACGAAGTTCTGGGCTCGCGAAGGGGCGTTTGGAGATGCCTTCACGCACTCCGCGCTCGGGCACAACACTCAAGTTTACCATAGCCACAAGAGAGGTCTTGCTCGGTGAAATCCTGATTGGACGTGCAAGAATTATCGCGGCGTGCTAGACGAGTTTTGTCGGAAGCTTCTTGACGCGGACCCGGAGGAGTACCGGAACCTGCGTCGCGTCAGCCAAAGTTTCTGCAGTTCCTTTCACACGTGGAACGAAGAAACGCCCGACAAAATGAACCAGTGAACGCACAAAACACAACGATGCGCCACTTTTGTTTTCATCGTCCAAAAAAAAAAACAAGAAAACAATGTACTGTTGCCAGACTAAACGCTTTTCAAGTCAACCTCCCGCCAAAAATCCGCGAGTGAAAAAGGCGCTTGACTTTATCAGTTCGCGCGTCCGCCGCGGACAAGGCGCGGATCGCAGGAATCGGTAACGTGCCGGTCACGAGGTACACGGTCTGCGGACGAAAATCGCGATTCGGTCCGTCGTGTACGACGCGGTACGACGTGCGACCCGCAGACACAGGAAGTAGCAATGGCTCTCGTACGGGGCGCAGCCAAGCCAGCCAAGCAGCCAAGCCGATCCACTACGAAGAGGCGGGGAGTACCTCTCCTCCACGCGCCCGAAATGCCGAGAGAGAAAACAAGTGGAAAGGAGGTGACTGACGACTAAATCGCGTCTCGCGCAGTCAATATTGCTCTAAACAATTTTTTTTTCGTAAAATTTATTTTTCGACACGCGTGTCCCAACCAGGCTGTTTTGAAAAAAAAACTTTTTTTTTTTCTTTTCAGGGGCCCTTTAAGACCAATGTAGTTCTCAACAAGCAACTGTCGAAAGTTCAGGCTGTAAGTAGTATCGGGCGGGTGCCTGTTTTCGTAGTGGGATTAGCGCAGCTTTGCGTTCTACATCAACTACATACAACTTGAAGATATTCCTAACGTTAAAGAAATTTCTGCAAAATAGGCTACCAAAATATTTACATATTGTTTTGCGACGTTCAAACCTCCCCCCCCCCAAAAAAAAAAAAAATTAAAATAAAGAAAGAAACTTTCATATGCTGTGTTATTGTGGTCTATCTTGAACGAACGCTCACATTTCAACAAAAATTTCAGCGCCTTGGCCAATTTACCTTAATGGACATTGACTGGAGTGCATTAGTAATTTCGAGATTTGAGAATGTTAAAATAAAATGCCTTGTTCTTGTCCCTATGTTTATCGACAACATTAAATATAAAGTAATTTTGTTTTTACACTAGTCAGTAAGGCAGTTAAGTCAATTATAGATCCTCTTTATACAACTGCTTTATAATAAAAGTCTTAATTTTATAGGTGTCCTGAAACAGCTGAAAACCCTCTGTATGGTACAAAACACATATCGCAGAATTAAAAATACGCACTAAAAACGCATCAAAATACGCATGCAATCTACCATCGAGATAGCGGCTACAGATTGTTGCATCACCAAATATTTTCGTGTGGATACAATTCCACTTTTTATATCCAAGTTTTATTCTAGGAGATGCGGCTAAAAGCGCAGGAGTGCAGAAAACGTTGTGACTACGGCTGATATGCTGGGCGACATAAAAACACGCGGAGCTCTACAAGACGGGCGAGTCTACAATTCTATGAATAAGCATATCTTCACAGATGAAAAAGGGCTCGACAAATGTAAACTGAAAATAAAGGTTTAATCGCTGAACTTGCGCCAAACAAAATAAAGAACGAGCGTCGATACAGCATAGTCCCTAATCTAGACACTTAGCGAAAAAGTCGGCGAGAAATCCGGCGGCTATGATTGGCCGGCGCCAAGGTCAAGTGCGGTGTTGTCCAATCAAGGCCGCCAGATTTCTCGCTGACTTTCTCGCCAACTGTCCAGATTATGGTCACAGGAAAGGCGGGCGGCAATATGGCGGTGCAACAGTAAGCGAGAGCGAGACTGACTCGACAAGGTCTCACGCAACTCCTTATCTAGAGAGCGTCACCATCTCGAAAATTCTGAAAAGAAGGTTCAAGCGTCGGCGCACTCGGGGCGAGAATGAACAGGCACTTTCGAGAACAAGAAGGCAGCACGAGATGATAAAAGTTACGTCCCGAGCAAGAATAAACACGAATCTTCTAGAATTCCATGACCGAGCGTTGTTTGCTCGGCCCTGTGCGCGGCAATATAAAAAAAAAAAAAAAAATATGCCAGTCACTCATTCTATCAAGCAAAGAGCACAACCCAAGTTTCTTAAGTAACCTATCGTAACCATAGTATACGTTATGTTCATAATATTGTCACGAACGGAGGTGACACGAAGACGAGCAGTCAACTGAAAATAAAGGCTTAATAGGCGAACTTGTGCCAAACAAAATAAGCAAGGAAAGAGCGTTGAGGCAGCAGAAAAGCAGGCGGCGATTCGGCGGCGAAACAGAGAGCGCGAGCGAGACTGACTCGACAAGGTCGCGGGTAGCTGCTTATCTACAGTGCGTCACTATCTCGAAAGTTCGGCAAAGAAGGCTCGAGCGTCGCGCGCTCGGGGCGAGGATGAACTGGCACTTTCGAGAACAACAAAGCAGGTGGAAAGTTACGTCTGGTGCGAGAATGAACCCGAATCTTCTAGATGTCGGTGACCGAGCGTTGCTTTATATATATATATATATATATATATAGGTGAGGTAAGTTAAATATAAAAACAATCGACCGGGAAAAGTTAATAAGTCAAAGATGCGTACTGTCGGAGTTACTAATTCGAAGTTTATTACGACGTTTCGAGCGGGGACCGCTCTTCATCAGGTAGCGAGTGTACAGCTCGCGAATGTTTATATACCCCTAAGAAGAAATGAGAGGGGGTAAAGAGCAATAGGAAATGGAAACAGCGTTGAGAAAACAGATAGTTCACACAGAAAGGAAAAAAAAAAAAACACACCAAAACTTGCAAATGCAAAAAAAAAAAAACGGTTGGTATAAAGAGATTATTCACGCTCGCACACACACACACAAAAAAAACAGTTGGTAGAGGGATTATTTACCCTCCCAGAAAACGAAAAAAATTGTTTGGAAGTTTCTGGTTGGGAAGGGGTAGCTCGTCTTCAAACCAGAAATAGGACACTTGTGACCACCGACGCGCCCAAATGCCGAGACATTCCTTTGTGCTAGAAGGTCGAAGTTTGAGGTGGATTAAAACTTTGGGGAATTTTTCCTTGAATAAGGAGTGGTAGGATGTGACAGTCTATGCCTGCCTGAGATTAACCGCTTGAGCCGCATTTATCCGTTTTGGAGGTTCTCTATGGACCTAAACGTATAGTATGTGGTTTAACTATCAATTGTTAAGTTCGAAGATCTCCTAGTGTCTTCAGCGAGTGCATCTCGAGAAGCTCAAGGACGGAGAGGATCAGCTCTCCAACGAGCCAGCTGCAAACTAAACAGCCTTCCCGGACTTTCATTAATGCCCTGGTTGAACGTATTAAACTTATAAATAAAATATGATTCTTTCTGCTCTCTTTCAATTTTTGTGCTGAAGCCTGATTCCAAAATTACAACAGAAATGTGCTTGATTGAGTGATTAGAGAGAGACAGGTGCTTTGAGAGCGGAAGGTCGGGGAGTGTTTGTGCGTGACATTTGTGGTTGTTAAAGCGTAGTCTGAAAGCCAGATTAGTCTGTCCGACGTACTGTGTGTTACAGACATTGCAGTGCAGGAGATAAATTGCGTTTGACGTGCCGCAATCGTAGCTACCCCTTATGTTCCACGTGAACTCTGAATTTATGCTCGTGGCGTTCTTTGTTTCTAACATGTGCTTGCATACTTTACACCTGGGCTTTCGGCATGGTCGCAAACCTAGGCTTGCGGGAGGGGTAGTTTTTGATTTTACTAAGACGTCCCGGAGATTCCTGCCGCGTCCTTTCTGTGTGAACTATCTGTTTTGTCAACGCTGTTTCACTTTTCCTACTGCACTTTACTCCCTCTATTTTCTTCCTAGGGGTATATAAACATTCACGGGCTGTACACTCGCTACCTGATGAAGAGCGGTCCCCGCTCGAAACGTCGTAATAAACTTCGAATTAGTAACTCCGACAGTACGCATCTTTGACTTATGAACTTTTCCCGGTCCATTGTTTTTACATTTACCTTTCTTCACCTATATATATATATATATATATATATATATATATATATATATTGTGGTATTCTCGCTCACCGCTTCTCCGGAGAAAGCAAATATAGTTCTCACATTTGGAAGCTCCACTACGTCTAAGTTCTGCCGGTGCCAGGAAACGGGACAGCAGGAGCAAGGCGGGAGAACGAGACAGCGGAAGAGTCAACACTTTGACGAAGCACGTGATTCTTTCAATGTCATCCTACTTGCTCTCGGCTCTGTCGAAGACTGCTCGGCGTTTTTGATTTGCTCAGCATTAGTCTTGAGTGTACTCCCCCGAGATGGCACAGCAGAACAGCTAGTGCACGTCCGTCGGGGCCAATAGGATGTTTTCCGGCTTGACTGGTATGAAGTTATTCTTTGTCTTGTTGTAAATATTTGGTGAGTGCTGAAGGCGAGAGATAGAGAGCTACAACAAGCAAGTCGTTGTCGACCTTGGCGGCACACAATTTACCAACTTCGTCTGACATGCCACAGGGATCGATGGGTACAGCACACACCCGTTCCCAAGTAGATGGCCACTTGGCTAACGAGTACACCTCGTTTTTATACGTGCCTCCCTGTGATTTATGAATGGTGATAGCACTTGTCTGCACAACGGGTAGCTGGCATCTTTCCTGCTACCTTCTTCTCTTCCTCTGTGTTCTCCCTCCTGCCTCCTCCTCCTTTTTCTTCCTCATCCTCGTCCCCTCCTCCTCTTCCCTCCTCCTCCTGCCCCTCCTTCCATCCTCTTCCCTCCTCCTCCTCCTCTCCTCCTCCCTCCTCCTCACTCGTGACCGACGTCATTATGGGAAACGTCGCATAATGCAGCGCACGGTTACGCGGGACGGCGACAGCGACGGAGTCGCCACTGAAGCCGGAAACGGGCGCCTAAGAGCTGCGCTCTAAAAAGAAACACAAATAGCGCTTTGTAAGCTGTTTGCTTATCTTTGTACAAACAAATCTTCTGGTCACAATACGCAGTGGATGCCATTTTATCATTGTGCAAAGCTATACGCACGACGTCGCCCGACTCAGCCGGGAGCGGCTATACGCACGACGCGGATAGCTCATGCCGTGCCGGGCACCCTTTTCGTACGGCTCGTGTATCACTGGGGAGCGCGTTTAACCCCCCTCCTCCCCCCCCCCCCCCCCCCCCTGCTTTCACGCCGCTTCGCGGCAATAGTCTGCGGCTGATCGTTCCAAAACTATTACCCCACTTGTTCCCCATCCCCCCCCCCCCTTTTGGAACCGCAAAGGGATTTCTTAGTGTCATCTGCATTTTGTGAGCGCATGATTTCGGTAAAGAGTTACCGAATAACGATTCTTCTCTTTACGAGTTTCGAGTGTGCGGACGTAAAGGGCAGTATTGGCTTTTTTTCCCTAGCTGCGTAAGTCCAGCATGTTGAATGTCAAGCCTTAGGTCCATGAACCGAATGGACCCCCCACTGGAACTTCATGCTTTATCACCAAGGATGTTAGACAGTTACTGAAAATGGACAGTGCCACATACACTACTTCATCGAATACATCCGGGCTGCAGTCCAAAAGGACAAAAAATCATCTACAAATCTAAAAAATATTTAACTCCCCAAATCATTCAAGCTTGCTAACCAAGTTTCTATCAAGAGCCGCCAAAAAAATATAGCTAAGCACCGGCGCTATACAAGATTCAATATACACTCCTGTCTTCTAAATAAAAATCCTTCCTCCCAAGTAGCGAACGTTAATTTTAAATAGAATGCTAAAAGTTCCAGAAAAGAGCCAACACTGAGGTCCGCTATATTCTGAAATGCCTCAACACCATGCTTGTCGATCGTATACACTACCAGTGTTGCAGAATGGGCACCCCTATTTCGTTCCAATTTTATTCCGAGGAATTAGAGCTTCCAACATTTTCATTCCTTTCAACTCCTCGGAATGAAAACATACGGTATATTTCCACTCCTAGAATGGCTGAACTCCACCATTATATTCCTTTAATTCCTAAACGTGAAAAAAAATGGCAATTGACCGCAGCAATGTGTTTGTCGAACAAAGCAGCATAAGGCTACTGACGTTATTAAACGCAAAGACGAATAAAAAAGTATTCAGAAGCTTCCTCAAATCATTCATTTTACAAACCCGAAGGGTGGTCGCACAAAGCGCTTCGTGGAATTTTGTGTGACTGCAGACATCAATCGCACTATCAAGCTTAAAAGGCTTGCGAGTCGCAACAGACGCTAAAAATTAAAACCACCCATTTTCTTCGCAAACAGACCTATACCTACAACAGATACATGGTTAAGGGTTTGTTTGTTTGATAATACCTTAAAAATGTCTAGTTCGTGCGTGGCGCAAGAAGAAGCTACCTTGCTTTCTGCTTGGAATACTTGCACAACAGAACCGCTGTGCGGTGTTAGAAGCCACGGCGCGTATACCTGTCAGAAATCTCCACGCACTGCGGCTAGAACAGAGAACCGCCAACAAACTGCAATCAGTAAATGGCATAAGGGAGTGTAACAGCATAATATAGAAACCTGCCTTAAACGTTAACGTAAACGAAAACGTGGGTTAAAAGCTGGGAGTCGAACTTGTCATTATTCCGGTTCGGTTCGGGTTCAGCAGCATTGAGTTTAGTTCCGGTTCGGTTCTGGATCAGTGATGTGTTTGAAATAACGGTTCGGATACCTGTTCCATTAAGCACAAACCAGTTTAAACCGGTTTTAAAAAAAGCCCTAAACTCCCAGTCATTAAAAAGAAGAAGGGGTTTCTTAGTGTCATCTGCATTAAAAAGAATTAGGTCATCAGAAGCCGTGCTACGGAAACGAGGACAGCAAAACAAATACATGCTTAATTTCGTTTTGTGACTATGAATGTTTAACGCGAACACCGTTCAATGATGTTCAAAATTACGTGGTTATACAGGCGCCTGGAAACAGCAACAAAATACAGTACTCACATGTGAAGTCAATCAGCCAACACGCACAGCGACAGCAACACGGTCGCACGCACCGTACTCGCAAACTACCCACAAAAAAATAGAAGACGTTTACAACTTCCTGTAACGCCGATATAGAGGGTAGCTCTCGAGGAGGAGGAGGGGAGGGTATGCCCCTCCTCCTCATCCGCACCCTCTCCTCCTCCCCTCCTCCTTCTTTCAGGCGCGTCGTCACGCGACGCTTCGGCACGGTGCCGAAACGTCACGGTGACGTTTTGTCAAGGTGATGTTTCGTCACGGTGATGTTTTGGCACAGTGACGTCACTCCTGACGTTTCGTCACTGTGACGGCCCGGTGACCTTTTGCAATGGTGACGTTTCGGCACCGTGCCGAAACGTCACCGCGAAGAATTATGGGACATTTCCCACAATGCACAGCGCAATGCCGCCAACGGCGACGCCGACGCCGCTCCAGCCGGAAACAGGCACCTAAGAGCTGCTCTCTAAAATAAAAAATCAAACAAACAAATTAGTCCTTAGTTGTTTAGTAAGCAGGAGTTTAGTCTGCAAGAGTATAGTGACATTTTTACCCACTGTACATTAGAAATTTATCCAGTGCAGTACGACTGCTAGCGTGGAGTCTAATGAATATCACGCAGTACTGATACACGACCGCACGCCGGTGTGATGCTCATTCAGATCGAAACGGCAACCTAACCACACGGCACACCCGAACGACTGAGTTGCAGAGGAGAAAGACAGCGAAGGCCGTCGAAAGACGATTTAAAAACAAAAGGCCAAAAAATACAGCGGACGACTTGCCGTTTGTAAAAATCGGACACACACACACACACACACACACACACACACACACACACACACACACACACACACACACACACACACACACACACACACACACACACACACACACACACACACACACACACACACACACACACACACACACACACACACACACACACACACACACACACACACACACACACACACACACACACACACACACACACACTCACACACACAAAATTACTTCAAGCAGTGTACAGGGCTCTGGGCGACTGGCGTTCCGGCGACCGGCGCCGCAGTGTCGCGGCTTCGCATCTTCGCGCCTACAGATTTCGGCCCCGCAGAACAAACGCGCAGATAGCCGCCAACTTTTTGTTTTAGAGCGCAGCTCTTAGGCGCCCGTTTCCGGCTTGAGCGGCGTCGGCGTCGGCGTCGCCGTCGGCGTCGCCGTCGGCGTAACCGCGCGTTGCATGATACGCGCATGCAACGCGCATGCCAAGCTTGCATGCAAACGGCGTAACTGCGCGTTGAATGCGCGTTGCATGCAACCCGCGCGTTGAATGCAGCCCATGAGTTGCATACAACTTACGTTTCGCCTGCAACCCGCGCGTTACATGCAACGCGCGGGTCGCATGTAACGCGTTGCACGCAACGCGTTGCATGAAAGCGGCGTAACCGCGCGTTGCATTATGTGTAGTTTCCCGTAATGACGTCACGAGGGTTACCCCTACGAGGATCACGAGGGTTACCCTCACGAGGGTCACGAGGGTTATCAGAGTTACCCTCACGTAACCCCCCCCCCCCCTCCCCTGAGGTCATGTGACTTCAGGGAGTAACCTATTCGTCAGTACCCTTCCATCGTCCTCCTCAAGAGCTGCGCTCTAATCCGGCGTAACAGGGAGTTGTGAACGGCTTTCATTTTTTTTATTTTCACGTTTATGTTTGCTGTTTCGTTTTTTTTTTTCAGAAATATTGCTTAGCAGCAAGAAAATAACACACACACATACACACACGCGCGCACGCTCACACACACACAAAGAATACTTCTTTAGCGTCTAGGCCACCATGCTCTCGGCATAGTCAGATATACTCCTTTTCTCACATTATGATGTACCGCGATAAACGCTACGAGCTACACAAGCCAATCCGTAGTTCGGAGCTTGTCTCGTGACTTCGCGCTGTCCGCGTCGCTTCGCCCAACCCGAAGAACTCGTGACACCCTCCGAGCTATGAATTGGCTCCTGTGGCTGGTAGCGTCCTTTGCGGTTCATCGTAACGTTAAACCAAGTATACAAGTGTACGCCCCTACACCGACTTGCCGACGTCAACTTCATGCTGTACATTGTTTGAAATATACTTATTTGTTGCATTATTATTGAGCTGTCTCCATGTCGTCGCTGCCATTTGTTTAGTCAAAACTGAGCCGCTGATGCCACCGTCGCTAACATTTAATTGACTTCGCACCGCCACAAGAAGGCGCGGCTCACATTTCATTAAGCCGAACCGTTTCCAATGAATTGGTTACAACCACATTATGGTTCCGTTCTGGTTCGGGTTCAATATCAGATGTTTGATTTCGGTTATAGTGTTGTTCTAGTTCAGTTAAAATTAACGGCTTTGCTCCGGTTTTCAGTTCGGTTCGACACTCTGGGTAACAGCTACATGCTAATCGCGCATAGTTACAACAGCCGCTTTGTCGCTTCTCGCTGCGCCACTAAAGATACCTTGTCCGTCTAAAACTATTCGGTTTTGGTTGCTTCACTGAGGGCGCGCCATTTTCAATATCGACGGAGCATACACCAGTGAGACAATCAAGCCATCAGACACCTCCAGTGCTAGATGCTGTTTCAGGAGCCACTTACTATGCTCTAACAAACTGCGCCATTAGCCCGTAGGCACCAAATGAAAATCAACGCAGCTTGCGTAAGAATCGAGCCCATCCCAGGCATCACACAATATTGGGGCGATATTCGCCTCGGGTCGGGAAAGTCATGCGAGTATTGCCAATTTTTCCGTTGTATCGGGAAAATTCTGCCGGAACCATTTTGATTCTGCCGATCTCGACGGAATATCTGTTATATTACGGCAACGTAACCATGATATATATGGTACACGAACCGTGTTTTTCTCTGAATATCGTTTTTGAATCGGCAATAACTGCGCAGTATTAGGCCTTTTCGGCCGATTCGAAAATCATACGGAAAGAAAGCCGGTACCATTTTGACACGGCCGATGTCCACAGAATCGAGAGTTTTAGTAGATCGTTTTGGCTCTTGCGCTACGCTATACGCTAGATCGACGACGCTACGGCGCATGCGCGCTGCTAGTGAAAAATTAGCGGAGCTGCGGAGGCTAGCGGAGGCGCGCTGTTCTGCAAAAATAGCGGGGGACGTAGCGCGATGTGCTAGCAAGGGTCTCGCGAGAACGAGTCGTTGTGAGATTAGGGAAGGCCAGTGAGAGCCAGCGTTCTCGGTCACTTTACAAGATGTCCGCAATGTCCGTCGCTTTGCATGTGCCCGCTGCGCGGTCGAGCTTCACCGTGGCAGATGACGGTCTGCTACTACCAGAGGTAGCAGCTACCAGTCCATTCGAGGACCACGACAGGTGGCGAGCAAGTACAGAGATGCTCAACAAGACTACTGGAAAAAACTTCACCGCTCGTGCCTTACGCGAACGGTGAGACCTGCTGCTCGGCCACTTTCGTCGAGAAAACAGGACAAACTTAAGAAAGTAATTACAGTAACCTCCGTTTCCTGAGCGTATTTTAAGCAGAAATCGGCCAAACATTCTGTTCGGCTCGTTCTGAGATCCACTGCCTGAACTGACCTGTGCAGAACTGGCAAGCGATGATGCAATGAGGGCACAGCCACGGATACGCCAGATTTGTATTTAGTTATAGTACGGGTGTCGCGTTTTCGGAGTTTATAGTTTGTGAAATTGGGAGACTGTTTTACGGAGCATATATTTTGCAAGGAAATCGTTGTTTAACGCAGTTTATTTGCGTTCTATTTCCAATTCTCTGAAATTAACAAGAGAAGGTCTACGTTGCTCTTTCCCAGATTTTCCAGTGATATTTACCGCCCTGGCCAGCGTTTTATAGTCAGCTCATATCGATTCCCACTGTACATTTTAGTTTCCTCTTGCCTAGCTCATGGGGATGACCTTTAAAGTACCCATGTGACTTGGCCACATGAAACAACAAAATGTGAAAACTGATCGGATGCAGAGTTTTGTATTTCTGTTTGATAAGAGCCAATGGCTATGTTGATGCAGCATGAATTTTCATGGGGCATAGTTACTTGCTGCAAGTGTGACTAAATAAAATGCAGGGTTGTCTCATGCAGATATGCTAAATCTTGACAACTCTACTCACATCTAACAATTAAAGATACTAAATCACCTTGTGTTGAACTGAAATACTCCTGCTGCAATCATTTCCATTCTATTCTTCAAACATTAGGTCTGGCACAGAGGAGCAATACTCTGAAAAGGAACACCTGCTGCAAGAGATAAACGACATGGCGAGAGAGTTTGGCCATGAAGTGAGGGTGCAGCCCAGCAAAGTGGACACGACGCCGGGCAACGCCACAGGGCCAGGCAGCAAGACAAACAAAGCTTCTGCCAGGGCAGAACTACACGCTGCCAATGCAATCAGGGAGACGGCTGTGACGGCAGTCAGCGCAGCAGCTGCTGCAGTGAAGAACGTAGCCAACGCAGAGGAGGCAGTGAAAGAAGATTTGGACGACATTATCGGCAAGTATGATCTGCATAGACCAGTGTCCGAAATCCTAGTCTCCAGTGATAAAAATGGGGAATAATAATCTTAATCGCAGGCTCTTGTGAAGACAGGGGCTGTGCATAAAACAAGATTTTTGCTCTTCACAGCACTTTTGGCATCGGTGTCGTTCTTGGAGCTTCATCACTATGCATTTCCGACGTTCTTGCACTAGTGTATGCTCAAAGGTTTTTAGGAAAACACGAAGTCTTGCAAAAGTCCCAGCCGCCTACAGAGTCGTGGCATCAGCATAAACAAACATTGCGGCGCCCATCGAAAAGAGCAAACACTGGTCTACAGATCTAGTTGAAAATTTGATTCCACTGGAATGTGTGATGACATACTCCATTACAAAAACGAATGGTGTTAGTTTCATACATTTATAAGGTGATTCAGGTATCTTCATAGTTAAGCTTGAAATTTCACAGGCCACAGAGAACTCGAGAGGCTGCCTGTAGTCTGGGAGGACCCTTAATGATAGCAAACTTCACCCAGAAACTTACCCTCTTTAAGGCCATTAGCTCTCCCCGAGCCATGCCGTGCGTCGAACACGTTTGAAGTTGCCGCAAAGTAGCTCCCCAGGACTGCCATACCGACATCGTACTCGTCCAATGCAGTGGGTGTCTTTTGGCCTTCAGGTGGTTCACGCAGTCCCAGTATCGGAGGGCGCGCGCGCGTCTCCGGAAGAGTGTAGAAGATTCGTTGGCCCTCAACCCAGAGGCAGTGCAGCAGTAGGGCCTTCTGCCGAGCATGTTCGTGGGCGTCGCCTCCCATAGCAAGCAAGTAGTTGTTAAACACATGTTGCCACTGTTTCCACAGAATAGCAGGTTTTCCGGGAGCAGGCAGGAATTAGGGAAACACCATGAGGCTCATGCTATCGCCTTCTTGTCGCCACTGTTTCCACTGCCGAAGCAGCCAAAGTGACACTGCTTCTCCAGTACCAATGAAGAACCCTTATCTTTATCATCTCTTCTCTTTTATAGCCATGCAACGCGCTAGTAGCGACACCATACGATAGTGGCACCGCCACAACAATCAGGATTACAAATAAGCATATAGCTCAGAATTTTCTACATATGTTTCACAACCCCTTCAAGAAATTATTTCTGACTCAAATTTCCTATTCGCGACACCGATATGCTCAGCACCCTGTTTTTATCGCTGGTCTCAGACAACAACACTTACCGGAGTCATGTCGACGTCCCTTGTACGGTCCATGAAGCTCGCATATTATTCTATTTGCACACATAACTGATTGGTATTTTACCACATGGTGGCGCTTGTGCCCAAAGAAATACTCCTCCTGGGACACTGAGGGGCGGCAGATGGCACGTTCCGTGCCATCAATGAATCAACAACAGTTCGTCAGGGGTGCTCCTTTTGCATGGACCACCTGGTAGAAAGCAGAATGAAGTTTTAGACGAGCAGGGGCATGCCCAGGAAATTTGTTTCAGTGGGTGTTTTTCTTTGCTCAAACTGTTCAAAATGCAAAAAAAAATAAAAAAATAGAGAGAGGAAAATAAATTTCACAAACACAATTTTAGTTACTATTTTTCATTTTCTTAGAAGACAAAAATTCAAACTTTTTTACCACATCTCGTTTGTTCAATCTTCAAAGAGGGAAAATTTAATGGTGAACAACGAAAACACACTATCATAAAATATAATAATAGGCTTTGAACAAAAAAGGCCAGACAGGCCCACAAAATATTCCGGTGCATACAGTTAATAAGGGTGGCTATGTCGGTTAGTTGGTTCTTACTGATCAGCGCTTGTACAGTTTGCACTCTGCGCTGTTTGCCTTTTCGTCTGCGTACACTTCTCTGCGGAACACTCGGGTATTCAATGACTAAAAACTACGGAAGGGTGCCAGACAATAGTGAAGTTTAAAATATGATTAAACAAAAAAACTGCAATAGTGGCGTAATTTCGGAGGGCGTAACACCCTCCGAAATTTCAACGTTCCTCTTTACCCCTTTCCCTTTTCCCCCTCTCAATTTGTGTGTGTGTGTTTGTCCGGTTTCAGTTTGTGTGGGTAACGTTTACAATCTTCCGTTCAGCACGTGAGTCGTGAAAGTAATGAGTTCAATAGCCAAGCCGTCACTTGACGCTTTGTTAAGAATGATTATTGACCTACAACTTCAAGCGTGTCCTCAGAGTCTCCAACAGAGTCGGCACATTTATGTCTGGCAGCATCGTCCTCCCTAAGTGAGGACGATGTTGCGCCAACGTTAAATAAACTGCCTAGGGGAAGTTCTGGTTTGGACACAGATGTGGAAGGACCGCACCGCTTAGCGCGTCTCAGCGGTACAGGCAACTTGATTTGCCTGGAGGCCTTGTATCCTAATGTAAACTGCCTGCTGCAAATCCTGGCCACCACGCCCGTTAGCACCGCTGAAACGGAACGTTCGTTCTCGAGACTTCAAAGACTCGAGTCATACTTGAGAGCTTCAACGTCCCAGGAGCGCTTGCTAGGGGTTGCGCTTCTGAACATTCAGCGGAACATCTAAGTCAGCCCCCAAAGTGTCCTTTTGCTAACTCTATCGACTGATGGCGGCTCCCACTAAATCTTTAGACCCCACAAAATGATTGAAACTGGTACCTTTTTCTGCCCCTTTCTCGTAAAACGACATCAAAGAATGGAAAGAACCCAAAGCATGACCATAGCACGATCAATTCTAAAAAATGTGATCCACGCAGGCAGGCACGTAGCCAGGATTTCGTTTCGGGAGGGGGGGGGGGGGGGGGGGGGCCCATGACAAAATGCTGTATGAGGGGGAGGGGGAGAGGAGGTCCCAGCAAAATGGAAGATTTCAGGGGGTGGGCTCGGGCCCCATGCCCCCCCCCCCCCCCCTTGGCTACGTGCCTGCACGCAGGAACAATGAGCATGATGTTTCACTTGCTCATTGCCCCAGTGCACATTGCAGTTCAGTGGCGTTGCCAGAAAAATGTTTCGGTGGGTGTTTTGCTGGTAGGGGGAAAAGGAAGTCGAAAGAAGGAGCGCCAAGGGTACACAAAGCTTCTCATAGTCGACGGAAAGTATTTGCTTTAATATGTAGCTTACACATTTCTGCACATGCCAGAAATATGATACATACGCAAAGGCAGTGTTGCACCTTAGACGGAGTAAAAGAAGATGGGGCTTTATTTCATAATTTCCTAAAAGCTGCTAAAAAAAATTGAATTGCTTTGTAGATTGCCTCGTAGCAAGAGAAGGAAAAAAGTAGCTACAAACGTTTCGGGGTGTTCTGACCTTAAAGGGTAACTGCAAAGAAAAAAAGTTTTTTTAAACAGCCTAATTTAGACAAGCATGTCAAAAAAACAATTTTTCCGCGAGAAAAAAATTTTTTACTGCAAGATTTATTGCGTGAGACCGATTTTAGTTTGCGGCTATTTCGTCCGTTTTAAATCGCGCGCCACAAACTTGGTGTTCCGTGACGTTTAGCCCCGATTGGCTGCTATACTTCTCATTGGTTAAGAGATTGATTGACAGCTTAGATCTTGGTCGTTAAACATTTATCATATCTTGTAAAAAAAATTGGGTTGTGTGGATGTTTATACAGCCTAGAACTTGGTCTGTCTCAACGGGCGACGAGTCTCCCAGCTGTAGATGAGCAATTTAGCCAGTGCAGTACAACCGCAAGCCTGGGGTCTTTAACGTGCATCACGCAGTAGTGATACACGATCGCACGCCGGTACGATGCTCATTCAGATCGAAACGGGCAGCGGAGGGGATTGAACCCAGGATCCCTGGGTTCTGCAGCGCGAGCTTTCGCTCCACGTGCTCCGAGCTGGTATGCGCTAGCCCACTCGGCCACCGATTCCCCCTTATATGCTGTAAATTCCTTTTGAGCGGCATATTTTTACGTTTAAAAAATAACCCATGTGATGACAGTTATTATTCTTTACAAAACGCTTACAAGACAGGCACTTCCGTTTGGATTCATACCATAACAAACAAAAGCTTCGCCATTCTTTCATAGCCGCCGAAGACTGCTCCCGCCTGTCTCGCCTACCTCGATTAGTCGTTTCGCCGAAGTGATCAGTGTTTCGTGCTGACCAAGGTGCTTGAGTGAGACTTCTTGAAGTGAAGTAGTGTGTGTTTATCAGCTGTCGCAGGTGTCAGTGATAGGAAGCGACGCGGGGTTTTGGCTTCATACCGCGGTTCTTTCGTTTTCCTCTTTGCTTGCTTAGCGTGCTTTATTTTATTTTATTTTTTTTTTTTTTTGCTTGCGCGTGCAAATGCCGACTTTTTGGAGATGTCAGATGAGTGATCCCGATAGCGAGCCTTCCAGCAGCCATGTTGCCCCGGAAGGAATGCTATTTGGCTGGAGGCAATCGGGCGTTTGCGTAGCGAAAGACGTGTCCAGTGACATTCTCGTTATATCGCTTAAAAGCGCATCGTCTCGATGCGACGTGCCGGGAAACAGAAAAGCAAAACAAACAAAAATAATGGCAAACTACGTAAACTTGTGCAACACAATCCTATCGAGCGTATTACAAAACACAATTCACAGTCCTATCGATCGTAGTACGGCTTGAGGCGCACGACGTGGACGACGTCCGGTCGTGGAGGGTGGCGTGATGAAGTTCGTGTTCCGTCGGGCATCACCTCGTAGTTCAGATCTCCAAGTCGACGAAGCACCTTCTAGGGTCCGAAATACCGTTTCAGGAGTTTCTCGCTGAGACCACGGCGGCGAATCGGTGTCCAGACCCATACTCTGTCTCCGGGCTGGAAGTGGACGTCCCGACGACGAAGGTTGTAACGGCCAGTGTCGACACGTTGTTGGGCTTTAATACGAAGTCTGGCGAGCTCACGGACTTCTTCTGCCCGTTGAGCAACCACCTGGGCGTCGTCGCTTCCGTCGACAGCCGGTTCGGTCCATCAACCAGTTGAAAGGGTGTCACTCCCGTGGTCTCCTGCACGGCCGTGTTGTAGGCAAATGTGACGTACGGCAATACCTCGTCCCATGTCTTGTGCTCCACGTCGACGTACATGGAGATCATGTTGGCGATGGTCTTGTTGAGTCTCTCCGTCAGCCCGTTGGTCTGCGGGTAGTACGCCGTGGTACGACGATGGCTGGTGTGGCTGAGACGAAGGACTTCTTGCGTCAGTTGGGCCATGAATGATGATCCACGGTCTGAGATCAGGACTTCGGGAGCGCCATGCCGGAGGTCGATGGATTCGATAAAAAACTTGGCGACTTCCACAGCAGTCCCTGAAGGAAGGGCTTTCGTTTCGGCGTACCGTGTGAGATAATCTGTGGCGACGATAATCCATCGGTTTCCTTGCGTCGATGGTGGGAAAGGACCAAGTAGGTCTATTCCGATATGCTGAAACGGTGCGGTCGGGGGAGCAACCGGCTGCAGGAGACCTGCCGGCTTCGTCGGCGGTTTCTTGCGTCGCTGGCACTCGTGGCACGATCGTGTGTAGAGGTGAACGGTCTTCGGCAGCTTGGGCCAGTAATACCTTTCACAAATTCGGACCAGCGTACGGCTGTAACCAAGGTGTCCGGACGTCGGGTCGTCGTGGCAGGCTTGGAAGATCTCCGCTCTAAGGTCGGTAGGGATTACCAGCAGCCATGGCGAGCTGTTGTCTCCGAAGTTCTCCTTGTAAAGTACAACTTGTCGGAGGAGGAAGGTCGGCAGGGCTCTCGAGAAGACACGGGGGACAGTCCCCCCTCGTCCTTCGAGGTGCTCGATTAGTGCGCGCAACTCTGGATCGTCTCTTTGACGTCGTGCCATGTCGTCGGTCTTCACTGCACCTAGGAAGAACTCCTCGTCATCGTCGTCGCTGCTGCCGGAAGGCGTTTCGACGGGGGCTCTGGAGAGGCAGTCGGCGTCGCTGCGCTTGCGGCCTGACTTGTAGACCACAGTCATGTTGAACTCCTGTGGTCGGAGACTCCATCGAGGAGGCCTCCTGACGGGTCCTTGAGGTTCGCAAGCCAGCAGAGCGAGTGGTGGTCCGTGACTACACGGAACGGGCTCCCGTACAAGTACGGACGAAACTTCGTGATTGCCCAGACGACCGTAAGGCATTCTTTTTCAGTCGTGGAGAAATTTTTCTCCACCTTGGATAGTGTCCGACTCGCGTAGGCGATAACTCGCTCGGTGCCTTCTTGCACTTGAACCAGTACCGCGCCAAGTCCAGCGTTACTTGCGTCCGTGTGAATTTCGGTTTCCGCATCTTGATCGAAATGTCCAAGAACAGGAGGAGTCTGCAGTCGTCGCTTCAGCTCGTCGAATGCCTGCTGCTGGTCTTCGGCCCATTCAAACTTCTCGGCGTCCTTTGAGAGGTTTGTCAGCGGTGCCGAAATCCTTGCGAAATGCCGAACGAAGCGCCGATAGTAGGCACATAGTCCCAGAAACCTTCGCACGGCCTTCTTGTCTCTCGGCGCTGGAAATGCTGCGACGGCGCGAGTCTTCTCTGGGTCGGGGCGAACGCCTTCGTTACTAACCACGTGACCTAGGAACTTCAGTTCGTCATAGGCGAAGCGACACTTTGACGGCTTCAGGGTGAGTCCGGCGGTCCGTATGGCTTGGAGAACAGCTCGGAGTCGTCGCAAGTGCTCGTCGAAGTTGCCGGAAAACACTACGACATCGTCGAGGTACACGAGACAGCTCTGCCACTTCAGTCCTGCCAGTACGGTGTCCATTACACGCTGGAACGTTGCTGACGCCGTGCACAGTCCGAAGGGCATCACCTTGAACTCGTACAGTCCATCCGGCGTGACAAAAGCTGTCTTCTTTCGGTCCCGTTTGTCAACTTCGATCTGCCAGTAACCACTCTTCAGGTCCATCGATGAAAAATATCGAGAGTGGCGCAGCCGGTCTAGCGTGTCATCGATGCGGGGGAGTGGATAGACGTCTTTCTTCGTTACCACGTTCAGCTGCCGGTAGGCCACGCAGAAGCTAAGCGTTCCGTCCTTCTTCTTAACCAGCACGACTGGAGAGGCCCACGGACTCCTTGAAGGCTGGATTATGTCGTCCTTCAGCATTTCTTGCACTTGCTCTTGGATGACCTTCCTTTCTTTGAGGGAGACTCGGTACGGCGAGCGGTGCACAGGGAGCGCGTCGTCCTCGGTGACGATGCGATGTTTCGCAACGGCGGTTTGGCGCACCCTCGACGACGTCGCGAAGCAGTCACTGTATTCGGCGAGGTGGTCACTCAGCTGCCGTCGTTTCGGGCCTGGAAGCTTGGGGTCAATGTCGAGCTGCGCTGGCGGCGTAATGTCTTTCAGAGGTGGAGATGACTCTTCAGCAATCACGGCGATTTCGGTGGAGTTCCGAAGTTCCTCGACGTGGCCCACATCGGCACCTTTCGTGAGGTGTTGCATTTCATTTCGGAAATTCGTCACGAGGACCATAGTCCGCCCATCCTGAAGTTCCGCCACTCCTCTTGCGACGCCTATTCCTCTTCCTAGGAGCAATTGTAGGTTGCCTTCCAGAACAACTTCGCCGCAGGTAGCTGCATCGGCCACTGCGGGTACGACAACACTTGATCGCGGCGGCAGGTTCACGTGGTCGGCAGCAACTCGGACGGCGGCTGACGCTGTTTGGGGTTTCTCTGAAGGCGGAACAGGCTTGCGCAGCGTCAATCTGTTTTCCCCAAGGTCGATGACGGCGTCGTATTCACACAGAAAGTCCATGCCGAGAATGACGTCTCTGGAACAGTCTTGTAAAACGACGAACTTCACAGGGCACGTCTCACCGTGGATCTCGACGCGAGCAGTGCATCTCCCGACTGGTGTAATGAGGTGTCCTCCGGCGGTTCGTATTTGAGGTCCATCCCACGGCGTCATGACTTTTCGAAGGCGGCGGGGGAGCCTCCCACTCAAGACGGAGTAGTCTGCTCCGGTGTCCACGAGTGCTGATGCGTCGTGGTCGTCGATGGCTACATTTAGGTTGTTGGACACCGTTGCAGGAGCGTCGTTGGGATGCGTGGCGTCGAGAGAATGGGAGCGCTCCGGCGTTCTTGGAGGCTCTTTACCTTGATCGTCTTCGGCAACGCCACCTCCAGGCGTTACCGCACTTAGTTTTCCCGGCGACGCAGAGGAGACAAGCTCTCTCGGCGGGGTCGTGGCGCTGGAGACGCTGAACGTCGTGGCGATGGTGAGCGAGATTCACGGCGGAGAGACGGCACTGAGGGGGGCGAACGTCGGAGGTACTCCTCGATGTCGCGAGGGCGTTCGCCGTACCTCGGGGGTGGGTCGTTCGGGTGGAAACCACGCAGCCCGAGTCGACGGTAGGGGCAGCCGCGGTAGATGTGGTCGGCTTCCCCGCAGTGGTAGCAGGGCGGGCGTCGGTCGGCCGTTCGCCACACGTCTGTCTTCCTCGTTAAGGGTCGCTCCGGGCGGACGTACTGGGCTTGTTCCTCTTGACGCTGAGGATACCGCGACGTTTGGGCGTCTCTTCGGGGTGGCGCCGGGGCCTGGCGAGGAGCTTGCGGCGGTCGTCGGGCCATGGCGGCGTAGCTCAACGTCGGTTCTTCTAGCGTCGTCGTGTTGATCGGCACCTCAGGTTGGAAGGCCCGGTGAACTTACTCTCGGACGACCTCGGCGAGCGACAGTGAGGACGGGCGATCCGCAGCGGGGAGTATCTTGCGGAGTTCTTCCCGGACGACTTCACGGATGATCTCCCGAAGGCTGTCGACACCGCTGGTATTCAGGTCCAGAAGGGAAGCAACGATAGTTGGAGCTGCAGGCGCGCCGGCGATTCGGTGGTAGTGGCTTTCTCTGGCTGTCAGGGCGCGCTCGATATAATTACAATGTAGCGCAAAGACAACACAGGAAGGAGACAGAGATAGGAAAGCGTTCTTTCCTATTGTCTCCTTCCTGTGTTGTCTTTGCGCTACATTGTAATTATGCATAACCAACTAGCCCAACAGCTCATTTTAATACGCGCTCGATATTGGTGGCTTCGGTTACAAAACCACTGACAGTCGTTGGGGGATTGCGTACCAATCCTCCGAAAACTTCACCCTTCACGCCACGCATGAGAGCGCGAAGTTTCTTCTCCTCGGTGTCATCTGGATCGGCCCGGGCACTTAGACGCAAGACATCTTCGACGAAGCTTGTCACACTTTCGTTGGGGCCCTGCACCCTTGTTCGAAGAAGGTCCTCCGCTCGCTGTCGACGGTGGTAGTTGATGAACGTCCGCTTCGGCGGCACATGGCTCCCACGAAGTAAAGGAGGATACGTGGTTCTCAAACCAGTTCCTCGCGGTGCCTTCAAGCACGAAATAGAGGTTCTGGAGGTGGTGCTCATCCGTTCATCCGTTGTGGCGGGCTACACGTTCATAATGATGCAGCCAGTCCTCCACGTCTTCGTGAGCTTCACCGTGGAAGGGCGTCGGAGTGCGGGGGGTGACGGGCAGGATGACGACGGGTGGGGTAGTCATCGTCGCGGCCCGCTTCTTTGATTTCTGCAGCAGGGATCCAAGTTCCGGGGGTAGGCCTTGGTTACGGCGACTTGCCCGGGCCTTGGTCTGGTCTTCTGCGAAGCTTAGCCTCCCGGGGATGAGCACGTCACTTGGCCGGCGTGTTTTCGGAGGGGTACGGTCCACGGGCATAGAATGCAGCTACCCCGCACCTCCACCAAAATGTCAGGGAGGAACAGCCAAGAAAACAAAGAATAACTGGGGGAAACTCAAACGTATAATGGGGCGAACTTGTGCCCAACAATAAAAAGGAAAACCGATAACAACAGAAGAGAACAGAGCGTCGCGGGCGTCGAGATCGGCGTGACAGCAGAGTCGAACGCTGGGGCGAAAACTGACTCAGGATCGCCATGCGGAGCCCCTTATGTACACGCTAGGGCTTCTGGAATAATCGGCGTAGAAGGTTCGACGCGTAGAACATTCGGACCTCGAACAAGCAACAGCATTCACGAATTTTCCAGAACACTAAACTACAGGAATAAACAAAAGACACGTCGCTCCCAGGAATCGAACTCTGGCTTTTCGCGTAGGAGGCAGGCGCGATAACCGTTAGGCCACGTGTGCGCTGCCTACTTGGCAAGCTGCGCGCGCGGCTATATACCGTATGAGAAATTATGGGTTTTCGTGGCGCTTTTGGATTTGCACTTCAATGAATCACGTGTAATGTGGTGACGTGACGTCATGGTGTCAAGACACGCTGCCGAATAATGTTACGTCACGTGGTACCGTGCCATAGTCACGCGACTTTCAGTGCCAATGCGGCTTAAATTGAGAACGTCACTAGATGTATTAGCGTTGTTGACATCGTGACGTCACATGCTGTCACGACTTCTCACCGCCAGTCACGTGACACCATGACATCATGTGACGTCACGACTTCTCACCGCGAGTCATATATATGACACCGTGATGTTCTCGATTGTCATGAGCCCGCGTCGAGTGCTCTGGTTCTTGACAATCAGCATCGCCAGACATTCGTGTTGGCTCGTGTTTAATCAAAGATGAGAATAGCCGAACTCTAACACTGGCGGTATACAATTAGCGTCAGATCCTATCGCCGCTTGTTCAAATAGCGAGTTGAGGAGGGGAAAGCCGTTTCTTTTCTTTATTTTTTTCTGCGTCTGCCATTGAGCGGAGAAAAACACTAGTGGGTGATTTTGCAAGTTATCAACGTCAGGGATAACCTCTTAGCGGTATTTACGGCAAGTACGAAAATTGCTGCACGACCCATTTTACATGTACACATCATTGATGCACCCAAACGTGTTTTCGTTGTTGCTGGACTGTCTCAGAAAGTTGTCCCCGAGAATAGAAGCATTGAAAGCACTAAATATATCTTATTATTCTGACGATAAATAGAACTACAAGTGTGTACGGCGAGGATACCTGAAAAGAAAGAGTCTAGTGGCCTCAGAGGGAGAGCCAAACGTTGACAGCCGCTCGAATTTTCGCAGTCTTGTTTAAACTTCACAGGTTTTGGGTGCAAAATAAAAGAAATGTAAGATTATTGTTAACAAATGACACAAATATCATTGTCGAATTGGCACCTCCAAACGGTGGAGGGATTCCCTGAGAAATAAAAAAAATATTCTCTGGAAGAGCATCGTAAAAAGAAAGAAATAAGGAGGGGGGGGGGTATATTTGTAGAAACATACTGTATTGTAAAGGTTCCTCTGCTCCGCATCTTCGGCAGGGACCAGACAGCGTGATCCCGAAAAACTACTTCCTTTGCGCAATCACTTCTGTCAGAAAGCGCGTTTTCGTGGTCGCTCGCGTCGTTCCTCACGACGCTGCACCATGCAAAAATAATGTTTGTTTTTAAATACATGAGTTGTACTGAGCGCGAACCTTCTACAGCGTGCATTGTGCACCACGAAATTTGATTTTCTCTGCAAAAAGAAATCTTAATGACCAGTAGCATCTAGTGCGATGATGTCACCTGCAAATCCTGTAAAACAGTTCAGTTTTCTGGTGAAATGTGATGTTCTCAACACAATACTCCGTTTCACTTTAAGTATGAGTGCAGCAGAAGCTACAAGAGCGAGCTCCGGGCTTTCAACGTCCTTGCCAAACACGTGCGCTCGTGCAGTGCAAGCACTCTGCGCGCTTGTAGCATCGGCTGCGTCTGAACCACCGTGGTCTGAACTTAAAAGGGCCCGGCAAAGTGTTTCCGGCCATTTTTTTTTTAGTTTGCATCGCGTTTGCTCGAGCTAGTGAGCGGGACTCTAGCAACACATTAAACATAAATAAACATGAAATCTTATGTATTTTGGATATGATAGGTGAAAGAAGTTCAAACTTTTGAGCACATTTTATTTTGTTGATGACGTCCTTGGTCTGAACCAATAGAGAACAGAAACGACAAGAGCGTCCAGCAACCAAGCGCGATCTTCTTAAGTGTTGGAAATAAACATCCAGTTATGAAGATGTGAAGAACCCACCAATTTACGGCTGTTCCAAGAAAACATTTAAATGAGAGTCATGTGCGTGAATGGAGAAGGAGGGGTAACTTGCACCTATTGGCGACAAGATGTTTTGGTGGCGCTCTGTTATGTTTCCTATCCCTAACTTCACGGCGGATATTATTAGTAGCGAGCGACAATTTCGATGGTCGGCAAAAAAACGCGGTGGAAGCCTGGCCATCGCGTTCCTAAATCAACACCTTCGGAGTTGAGCGTCTGACCTTGCTCTTTTTTCGGTCGACGAGAGCAGAAATAATCCTACTCGAAATGTCGCAGTGAGCGTCTCACCAATCGCGGAAGGCCCATGACAGCGACACTTTCGGTCGCTCACGTCGCCAATTCAGCCAGTCCTACCTCTATAATTTTATGTTGCCATTATCCGACACTAGTCTAGACCAATGTCGTCACTGAACGATCGTGTTTGACACTGATGGCACCCTTTTGAAGCAGCATTTGGTTTTCTTTGTCCCTTTTGCACTGTCCCTTTAAAGGGCCACCGAAAAGAGAAAGATGCTTTTTTTTTAACAGTCTGGCTGGGACACGCGTGTCGAGAAATAAATTTTACGCGAAACATGTTTCTCTCTTTTTTTTTGTAGAGCTATATTGACGGCGCGAGACGCCATTTAGTTGGTAGCCACCTCCTTTCCACTTGTTTCTCTCTCGGCATTTCAAGCGCGTGGAGGAGAGGTGGATCGGCTTGGCCATCACGTTGAGGTGGAGAGAGTGTATGATCATCTCGTTGAGGTGGAAAGAGTGTATCACCATTCCGTGACGTTATAGACTTTGCGCGCAGAATTCAAAATAAATCTCGCGCCGTCAATATTGCTGTAAAAATGTTTTTTGTTCAAGTAAAATTCATTTTGTGACACACGTGTGGCAACCAAACTGGTTAGGAAAAGCGTTTTTTTTTTTTACTTTTCAGTTGCCCTTTAATTGAAACAAAAAATACAAAAAGGGGTTGTCCGAATTTTAACGTTGTGCAGTATATATAGCTGTCTCACGATGATTTGCGGCAGCCTAATAAAATGTTAGAGCTCGCATGACTGTAAAGCACAGAGTTGTAAAATGAAGCCCCAAAACAAGTGAACGTAAAACCGAATATAACATTAGCCTCCCGAGACAGTATTCTGAGAAGTTTCCAGCGCGTGCAAGCCGATGACCAAATGTGATTTAAATTAGCAATATATTCTCTGTTCTTCGCGCTATTTATGTGTAATTAGGAACATCATTGCAAGCATCTCTATTAGACAAATACGGATAGCCAACCAAGTCCTAAACAGTTAGGAGCCCGGCGTTGCCAAACCGAATCGGGTTTTTTCATCAGGGGCGACTAATTGCACGTGGAGAGCAGCAGCTTCTTTTCAATCTACGGTGTGTCGTTTGCTTCACTCACTTTTTCTTCTTCAAGTGCCCTGGTACGTTGACAGACGCCAATGGTTGAGTGCCTGTCGACCTATTTAGCCCCACCTATTGAAACGTCGGGCTTTTAACTGCTTAGGACTTGTTTGGTGAACGTCTGTATTTCTCAAAACCTAACCAGACGGAGTTCCATCAAACGTGTTTACCTGTAAAACATGCATCTCTATATATTTCTTTTTGCAGTAAGGCGTCGTGTATGGGATTATTTAAAAGAATAGTACTTACTATCTCTCTTTTTGCAATTTTCGTGTATTTTCTTTCGGATGTTTAATGTGCCCAAACAGTCCTTTTCTACATACCCCGCGACGCGGTTTTTCACACTGCCAAACAGCGAACAAAAAAGCACGCTTCCGCAGACTCGACATATGGCGTATTTTCGAGTATCGTCCTTGCTTGTCGGTCTCAAACGGTTCTGTGAACTTCATACAGTCAAATTTATTGATGACAATAAAAAATATTTTAATACTGCCTGAAGACTTCACAACATAAATAAACTTTCTTTTGTTGAATGTGAATACAAGTGTCATTGTGAATGAAGTAACCCATTTTAAATCTCTACTCTTAGAGCATGAACCACATGTTGTCATGACCGAGACATGGTTAACGGCTGAAATAGAAAATGCGGAGTTTATTTTACCAGGATATTTAGCTTTTCGGGGGTGTTGCGCCATTACTGTTAAGGATTAATACGCCTGTGTTCATTTCCAGTGGTTCATGGCATAAAATGCGTAGCAGCTAAACTCTTTATAAGTGAATGTCTTATTAATGTGGTTGCTCTGTACAGATCGCCCGAGTCAAACCCTAAATATTGTTCAGTATTAAATGACTACCTTTTTATGCATGCTAAACATAAATGTAAGCTAATTCTTGCTGGGGACTTTAATTTACCCGATATCGATTGGAAGAATTTACACGAAGTGGGTAACGAAGGTCCGTGTTCTCGCTCGCTTTTAAATATGGCGTTTTACGATGACCTAACCCAAGTTGTCAAATTTAGCACGAGAACACTGGGAAATTGCGAATCGTTACTCGACCTCATTTTTCTAAGTAGACCCCTTGCAGACGCGGAATACTTATGTCAGGTAATAGATGGCATATCCGACCATGACAGTTCTTTTCGCATGCCCTTTGCTCAAGAATAAACTTTCCCTCTTGTGTCATTCAAAAGGTCCTTAATTTTGGAAAAGCGAACGATGTTGGGATTATGGACTACCTAGATGAAAATTTTGATGAATATAGGGAATACTCTCTTTTGCCTACGTCAACTGTAGATAAGGTCTGGAAAAGGTTAAAAAGGATAATTAGCAACGCTATTTGACGCTTCGTTCTATTTCGCACTAAAATGATTGCTAAGAAAAATCTGTTGATTACAAGGAACATCATTCGACTGAAACGAAAGGTGAAAAGGCTGCGAAAGGGATATAAAAGAGATAACCGCGCACCATTCAGAGGATTCCAGATAGCGAACGCATATCGTCGGCTTCATCATGCTATCACCGAGTCTAAATATTCTTTTATGAACACCACACTTCGGAATTTTATGACATCAGCACCACAGAAGTTCTGGAGGCATCTTTCACTAGCAAAAGATAGGGTTACTACTATCATTGTTGATTCAGTAACGATTACGAACCGGCCAGATATGGCAAAAAAAAACTTCAAGGAATATTTTCTGTCCGTTTTTACAAGTGATGACGGTGTTCTTCCCGCACTCCCATCATTGGATCTGATTTTCCTGCTGCTCGGGATATTGGAATAAAAACGCGGTGTTTTCAACTTGATACTGAATTTTGACACAAAAAAGTAACCCGGACTAGACGAGATTCCGAAGGAATTTCTAGAAAGATATGCTAAATGTAAGTTCCATTGCCTGAAAATTCTATATAAAAGATCACTTCACTACAGTCATTGCAAGTGCGCCAAAATTGCAAGTGCACCAAAATAACTACATTGCAAGTGCGCCAAAATAATTACTGCTCACAAGCAAGGTAGTCAATCCCTTGTAGGAAATTATAGACTCATCTCATTAATTAATACGTCGTGTAAGTTTTTCCAACATATAATGGCTAATCATTTGATGTCATTTTTTAAAGAAAGTAACGGTATACTAGGTGACAACCAGCGTGGTTTTCGACGAGGTCGCTAAACAGTTTCGCAGCTTATTAAAGTCACTCACGAACTTAGCTAATACATAAATAGGGGTGGTCAGACCAAGGTAATATTTTTAGATATTGGTAGAGTGTCGCACCTTTGATAGAGTGTCACACCCAAAACTGCTTTATAAACTTAACAGTATCCTTAAAAATAGAACAGTAATTAGATGGATGGAAGACTACTTGCATGAGAGAGAACAAAGGGTCCATATAAAGGATGAACACTCGCAACCTTTACGGTTGCATCTGGGGTACCACAGGGTTCTGTGCTCGGGACTGTACTTTTTATTCTTTTTATCAGTTACATGGGTAAAAAATTTAAAGAAACTGCATGTATTCAGCATTTTGCGGGTGATACGCAAATATTTAGCGAAATTGCAAGTAGATCTGAACAGCTATAATTAAATCTGTATCCGCAAAAAACAATAAAAAATGGTGTGACTAATGGCAGATGTCACTGAACACCAATAAAACCATCTTTATGACAGTGACTTAAAAGCAAACCCCTCTAGTTTTCGATTACCGTATTGGGGAGAAATTGCTCACAAAAGTGACAGAGTATAAGTTTTATAGGCGTATTATTCTGTCCAAATCTCGCATGGAACCTTCATGTTCATCAAATGCGCAAAAAGACCATGTAACGGCATTGAACTTTACGAAGAATTCTACGAGACGCTTTATCCCAAGTTAAAATAACTGCCTTCAGAAGCCTGGTCTTACCAGTCGTGAATTATGCCAGCACAGTTTGGTAACCCTACGCGCGTCAAACCATAGATAAACTGCAAAGAGTACAAAACAAGGCGGTTCGCTTTATTTTTAATGATTATAAATCAACCACATTAGTTACAGAATTGCAAAATAGAGCTGAATTTCACAGGATTGAAGCGCGTATGAAAATGAATCGCCTTAAAACGTTCTTCTCAATTGTTAGTGATTCCCAGAAGTTAGACCAACAAAAATATATACAGTTTTCGACTCCGAGAATTGTCAGACATAAGCATAACAGTCATATTGATCCCTATCCGTACTTGTTTGATGTATTTAAATTTTCGTTCTTTGTGAGATCTATAGATGACTATAATAGTTTGCCTGAAACCATTGTAAATAGTTGCTATTTACAGGGGAGCTAAAAATAACAGCTCGAACCGGTTCAAACCGATTCGAACCGTTATTTTTAGCTCCCCGGACATGAACCGGAACTGAACCGAAAGGCGTGAACCCGAACCGGAACCGAACCGATAAAAATTTCGGTTCGACACAGTGGCCAGAACCGGCCCCTTGTGCCTCCCCCCCCCCCCCCTGTGCACGCCTATGCTAACACACTTTGTTACTACTAAGGCTATACACATATATACCTGTTGGTGAGAATATACGAATCTCAATTATTATGTGTCAGAAATGTCCACTTCTATACTTAAAATTTCACAGTATTTTAATGCTTTTTTTCGCTGGATTTGACTGATTTGCCGTTAATTTAATAAATACAAAGTCAACGATTGTTCGGCAAAACGTTTAATCCCTGCACAGCCCTATTATTCATATACATGAATAGGTGTTGCATTTTGTTTATTAAATAATGCAAACGTCCATGAGACCAATCCAATCATTATACCACACCATTTTATTTCAAGGGGTATAATAATACAGAACTATTTCTACAGTCTTCAAGTGCGACTTCAGTTAGTGTTTGGGCCGGTTTCATAGCAACTACTACTGTAGACTTCAACCGGAACACCTGGGCAATACTCTGTAAATTTTGTTTCGCAATCAGCGGGTGGGTTTTCTTTTGCAGCCTCGTTCGTTAGTAGCAGGTCACAAAGGTAAACTGAAAAAACAATAACGTTTGGTCAGACGCCTTGCCGGTTCTTTTATTTTATAGGATATTTCTTTTTTAGAAAATACTGCGAATAATTATACATATTTTTTATTTCCCAACATACAAATGTGGGGGAAACAAAGGAAAAGATCTGTTTAAAAGTTGCATGACTGGTCCCAAGCCCCCTAAAAATCTAGCAGCAGTGCAGCACGTATTGAAATGCAGACGCGTGCACTGAGCAGATAACAGAAATAATATAGTCTGCATACAAAATTCACACTATACGCAGATTTAAAGAACAAAAATCAACTCACATAGCAAGTAGGCGTTAGAATAAGAGGATAGGGTAGAAAAACATACCGCGTAAGATACTGACTTATACTAACTTTCAATATTTTTAACGCTAATCTGGTTGGGAATGATCGGTTGAGATGAATGCCTAGTACAATGCGTGGGTGAATGGTTACAGATAAAACAGGGGAAGAACTTGCCCGAAAAAATATAAATATGTTGCTCAGAAATGTTTGAACGATATAACAAAAGGATAAAAAAAATAATTATTGCAACGCTTTTATAATTAAAATTTAAATCACCATCTAATAACGACAGACGTATGCGACCTGTCATTGCCAAATAATTGTATTAATTGAAATATGTGCTATTTTTCATAACAGGATTCCTGACTTCACTTTTAATAATAAAATTAAACTTCAAAAAACATTTTTCAACTAAACTTAACCTTGAGTTTCTAGAATTAGTGGAAAATTGTTATGTAACATAGTTGAAGCAATGATACATTTATTGTGCTTAACCCCGTATAAAAGCTAAAATTGCGAAATAAAGCACCCTGCTTCGCAAGCAATTATAAAAATACACCCAGCAATTCCTAAACAAAATACCCCTCCCCCCCAAAAAACAAAATGAAATAAACTGCCAAGCGATTCGGTGTTCTTGGGTCCCTAGGTATATGTGGCTGATTTAAGTCGAGTCTGACTTTCCAATGTATTTTTCCAGAAGCTCAACTGATAATGCAATGCAGCCCGCAGACATAGCTGTTCTTTATTGCTCAGGCATACTGGCTGAGGTTGTGTTTACAGTTCACGTACAGTTTTAACTACAAAATTTAAGTTTGAACATTTTTACACTACACATTTCATACTTCTTGACTCTTCTTTTATTTAGACTCGTATTTTTTTACAGCTTGTAATTTTTAACATTTATTCGACTCCTTTAGCGTTCGTTCTCATATGCTTCAAAATATATCAAGCATATAAATTTTCCTTAGGTTGCCTTGGTGGAATACTCTTAAATATGTATATTTTTGTCGTATGAAGCAGAGATAATCGGTTGTGAATAGTTTCGAAAATCAAGTGCCGAGGGAAAATTAATATAAGATTCATAGAGGATAAACAAATAGCTCGCACCAATGCCTAACCAAAGAAGATGGCCGTCATGAGCTTGTTTTTGTGAATTCGAACTCCCTCCCTTTCCCACCTTCCCCCCCCCCCCCTTGAGCTTGCCAACGATGAGACTTACGGTTCTAGGAAAGCTAAAGACCCCCCCCCCCCCTGAGCTTGCCAGCCATGACACTTACGGTTCTAGGAAAGCTACAGTAAAAATTTCCTATGCACAATGTTACTGATAAAATATTTTAAGTCTAGGAATAGAAAACTCATAATTACTACGATGCATGTTTATCTTTTTCGCGGCTTTCAATGTTGTTCATACTTGGGAATTCTTAAGAAACATGAAAATTGATTCGACACCAGCAATCGTATATCGACTGAGTGGAGTGAACAAAATAGCTCAAAACGGAACATCTAGATTCTCCTTTAATTCACTAGCACATTTTGAGTTAAAGAAAAGCGCGAACTTACCTTCCGAATTATTTTTCTTTATTCTTACAATATGGCAGTCTTTGTAATCAGAGTATAGTAGTGGATGACCTTGTCCTTCCGTCAGCTGGAAAAGCACGCGAGTTACTTTTATTATGCCGGCATTATTTCATGTATAACACACACGCAAGTGTTCAAAGCAGAGCTTGGACACATGCATCATTTTAATATATATCTTAGTCACTTATTAGCACGTACTTAGTAGTAACCTTAATATGTATAAAGAATGTAAAAGGTGTCTCGTTTAAAATTATGTAGTTGCGCATGAGAACCATGAAACTGATTGTGCATACTTGGCGACCAATATAACTTGTCCTATCAGTGCTTAAAATGACAGGATGTGTGTAAAATATTTCCAGATTTAAACGTTCGAAGATACTAAAACAAATATAAACTCGGTACCTAAAATATATTTGAACATAAACCGGACCCCTGCGCAGTTCAGACGGTTGTAAATATTACGGTATACAGTCGCACGTGTTTGCATTTGTTACCACGTCAAGGCAGGTCATTACTTTTCTGAGGTAATACTAGGATAAATTTATCAAAGCTCAATAATAATCTAAAAAGCTGTATCTGATATACATAATATTTATGCTCATACCAAGAGAGTGGTATCCCTTGAAATCAAACACGCGTGTCAGTGTGCGTACCTTGATTTTCATTAAAAATTATACATTATAGCCTCACTACTATAATGAACAAAACGACTATTTAAAATTGCATGAAAAAATGTAATCTTTAAAAAATGTTTTGGAATTGGAGCCAGAAACCCTATTGCATTTTGGTGGCTTGATTTTGGTACCCACTTCTGTCGGTCGTTATAAATGGGTACAAACGAGCACTCAGTAATGTTTTTGGTAAACATATGACGCAAGGCCTATTTTTTTCCTTTACACCAGACTGCTCTAACATATTGAATGCGAAGAATTAAAAAGAATCGGCAAACATGTTTTTTAGACGTTTGTGTGACATATTTTTAGACTTTTATTTATAGATTCATTATACCTTTTGCCTACTAAATAGACCCTATGCATGTGTCATCTACAGGTAGCACTTTAGTTTAACATATTTTTACAAAATACTTAGTATAAATGTTTAAATTTCGTTATGAAATAAATTTAGTCATACTTTAGCCCACTTTAATACAAGCAATATTTTTTTTTACCTCCATCACTTTTTATTGCATCCAATAATGTTATCATTTCATGGGCTAAATCAAAGTCCCTCTTTTTTTGTTGTATCTTCTGTAAAGGTGCTCAGGTGCTCTGCTGGTTCGGAAGCCTCACGCTCCCGAACCAGCAAAAGGGTAGTTTTGCAATTGATTATAATGCAATTAAATGCAAAGGGACAAGCGAGCAGGACAAGAACGACGAAAATAATCCCTAGAGAAGGGGAACAAGAGGGACAAAGGACAAACAAAATTCTCCAAACACAGCTAGGTGACCGGTGCGCAACCAAAAAAAAAAAAGTATATTTCGGATATCGAACCCGGGACCTCTTCATTTCCAGTGAAGCGCTCTACCAACTGAGCGAACCAGGGGTTAGACGTCAATAGAGCAAACAGGTTTCATCAGCTGCCAATAGTCTAAACCAACAAAGGTGAAAGGCTTGCATTTTAAGGTTATGATTATGATGCAATTAAATGTAAAGGTGCAAGCCAGCTCGATAAGAATGACGAAAATAATCCCTGGTGAAGGGGAACCATTGCAATATAATCATAACCTTAAAATGCAAGCCTTTCGCCCTTATTTGTGTTAGACTGGTGGCAGCTTATAATACCTGTTCGATCCTCTGACGTCGAACCCCTGGTTAGCTCAGTTGGTAGAGCGCTCACCTGGAAATTGAGAGGTCCCGGGTTCGATACCGAGACCAGGCGCATTTTTTCAGTCGCGCACCAGTCACCTAGCTATGTTTGGAGGTTGGTGTTTGTCCTCTGTCCCTCTAGTTCCTCTTCTCCACTGATTATTTTCGTCATTAGTTTTGCAAGTTGGCTTTACTTCTAGGGGTTTTAAAACCTAAAATCCTGTGAGTAGCAGGGTCGGAATTATTTCGGAGGTGAGGGGGCGACAGAGGGGGGGGGGGGGGTAGAGAGGGCGAGTGGAGGGGGTTATATGGACGTGCCACTATTAGGAAAAAAGATGTGACCCTACCCCTTCGCAGTTCCGACGTTACTGGCAACACATGTTTTACTATTATAATTAGGGGTGGGCGAATATTCGAGTTTCGTGTTCGAGTTTTCGAATAGGTCGATTACTCGAATATCAGTGCCCCTAGCAAAAAAATTTGGCTCTTCAAGCTGCTCATATTATGAATTCATATGTGTGATATATATGATGCCTGAGTCCACAATTCATTAATTACAAGACATTGCTCTGTTCTTCGATACGAAAAGTCTCGCTTCTGGCTTCTTGGATGCACTCTAAAAAAAACACGCAGCCACGCGCGCCGTCATTTTTATTTCAAGAATATTGCGCAACCTCCAGCCAGCTCTTTATATATATATATATATATATATATATATATATATATATATATATATATATATATATATATATATACAAAGAGCATCGATAGTTAAACCGGCCTCTTCCTCTAATTTGTGGCGCCCCGCGACGTCGAGTGAAATACGTAAAGATAAACTCCGTTTAACGTCACTTCCGGCCGCAGCAGATGCTACGAGCCATCGGTGCCTATCCAACGTCTGTGTGAGCTTCCCTTGACCTTCGAGAGGAAGCGCCGCGACGCGCGGGAAGCATAGTCACGTGTCAAGTTCTCAGCGCAGGATTGGCTGTAACGGCTCGTAGCGTCCTCTGCGTCCGGACGTAAGGTGAAACAGATAACTCGTGTTGGTGGCGCAATATGTCGCACGATTTAAGACGTTAAGCTATATCCGCCAATTTATAATTCACATTGCGCATTTACACAGGGATGGATGGGCACATCCGTCCGCTGTGCCTTGTGTTTGTCGTGTAATCAGCGATTCACATGGTGCGATCTTGCGATTTCGTAATTTCACCGTCACTAGTGCTGCCAAAAAAAAAAAAATGTGGAGGAAGATACGGCGCGCAACGTCGCAACTCTGTAATCGCAAGCTTAGACACACCATGTGAATCGCGCTGAAATATGTTCATTACAAACATCTTTATTCGTGCTAGCCCCTCGTCATTCTATGTCACCTGCAAAAATATAAACACGTATGGCTTTCTTTCTCATTTGCGTGTTTTTTTTAATGCCATGCTTTTGTTTATTTTCAGCCTATCCCAGAACATTTTGATCCATAACACGAAACAGACCAGCATGCGCGGGAGAGCAATAAGTCGATAAATTGAAGAGAAATAACAACATTTCGAACGTCTCTGCAGGGAGATTTAGCCCAGAAACCCGATATTTTGAGGACGACTCTAAACCAGCTTGTCAAGGGGGACACTTGTGAAGCGATAATCATTATGTGCGATTCTCCCCGTTGTACTGCGCGCTTGCATGGGTCTCAAGGCGAGGCGCTCACTGGATGGGCCGTAGTCTTCTGAATACTTTAAAAGAGGACCAAGCGGACTGAACAAAAGCGGCCGATAACATGCTGTTTATGAACATATTTAGTGAATGCAAATGTACAAACATTTGACGCTTAGCTTCCGGCAATAGGTTGCCTCGCAATTTATTCATGGAAATAAAATCTTCATAGAAGACAAGCAATGCTATCGCATTTCGGCGTAGTCGTCATTAAACACGGCAGAAACACTGGCCCGTTTTTAGCCTTGTGAATATTTGAAATAAGTTTTACTATTGGTATTGTAACGACATTCAACTTTTTTGGCTACTATTCGACGCTATTCGGATCCAATCTGATTTGGGTTGAAATTTAACTATTCACACATCCCTTATATTTATATTAGGACACCTCTATAGTCGCGGTGGATATTAATGTTTACATCAGTTATGCATATATAGCAATTTCATATCTCTACTCTTCTTTGTGTTTTTTTTTCTTGCCCGGTTCCTTCCTTCCCGAAGAGTTTGCCGACTCGGCCTATAAGGCTAGGAAATACCGACAGACTAGATGTACAACTGTTAGATCTGGTGTTGTCGCTTGCATTCGAAACCCCTAGCTGCTCCGGCTTTTTGTATCCGAACTTACTTGTGTCCAGCTTTAACAATGGCTGTCGTTCACACATTTGCTCAAATCTCCATACGATGGTTAAAATTAAAAGAAGATATATGAGTATGAATAATTTTCCTTTACGAAGCACCGCAACGTGGATCCGCTCAGGTCAGCCTTGTCAACGGTTTATGTAGATCAATTGCTTTGATCTTTCATTTTGTGTAAGCACAAAGATAAATACAGGCATTGGTACAGCACACGTACGCACATACTGTTTGGTTTGAGTTCATCTTTGTTAATATTATATGGACTGATCAAAATTTTGTAATCTCCGTTTTGACCTTAAGGAACATCACGTAAGTCTCCAAAGTAGACCTTATCATCCATATTCCGACTATAAATTTCTTCTTGCAATTCTTAATTACTTCCACGTCATGTTTTATGTTTAGACTTCGAATAAAACTGTGAAAATCAATAAATGAAAAAGAAGAAGTCGTTTGTGAGTTAGGTTTATTAAAAAAATCCCGAAATTAAGAATAAATATTAAAAACCCGACAACCACACATACGGTCTTTGTTGTCTTATGAGACTGTGTGTGGATGTCAGTCTTTTTTCTCATTTTTAATTTATACCCAGTCTCAGTTTTTCAATATGCCATGAAGATCGTCTTGTAGTACTCACTTCTACCCATAGTACTGAACCTCTACCTATGGTAAAAATTTCACAAATTACTTGCACCAAAATGAGTCTGTAGTTGTGTCCATTTTCATAGTAGGTATTTTATGGACAGGAAATTACTTGCAAATTATCATAACGCTGACAGGTGTTAGTATATAAGGCTGGTATCTCTCATGGTAAATTCTACCTGACAACTTGTTGACGCACAATGAGTCACAACTCACCACATGCGAAGTAAGAGCAATAAGCTGGAGAATCTCAGTTATTTGGTTTTGTCTAATAGGTAATAGGTTATTTCAAAAAATATTTCTAAGTTAATCAAAGTTCTACTTTGTTTTACATTCTTTCAGCCTTGATATATATATATTTTTTTTATTCGCCGACAGACATTTTTGTAGGGGCGAGCCTAGGCCACCTCCAAGAATTCCTTCCTTAACATCCTGAGCATATCATGCTTGGAGACTGCATCTGGTAACAAGCACGAGCTCAACTTACTGGCACAGCACGCGTGACGCTTTCAGCCAGGTGTGCGAATCAATTCTGGCCAAAGCACGTTAGTATCTCTAATTGCAACGGTGCTGTTGGAAGGCAGTGCTGATGTTAGCAGATTCACCCGGAGAGGCTTTTTTACAGAGCGAAAATGTTATTTTCGATTTATCTTTATTTGTTTGTCAACCATTGTAACGAGACTCAACCAAACCAATGAACGACCGCCATCAATAGAACTGGACACAAACAACCTAGTATGTAAAAAGGCTCGATATTACAACTGGAATTATTGGTTAAACACTAACACCCGTATTCAAAGGCGCGGGTAGCGCCTGTTTAACCACTGACTAGCGACGTCATCGACTAAAATGATCACGTGGCGAGCGATAGTCGCCGCTAAGTGAGCGCTTGGTATTCACCGGTCGTGTTTAGGGCCTAGTCTCCCCGCGCGACTAAGAAGTTGACTAACAAATCTTAGTCATGGGGTAGGGCTAGTTTAGCCGGTGTTTAGCCGGTGACTAGCGGCTCAGCGCCATGGCCGACTCCCATCACCGCTGACCGCCAGCGCTAACGGAGCACTTACTGTCTCGGAACGCTGGGGGACACATCTAGAAATAATTTGAGGAGCAAATATTGGGTAAATAGCCATCTTCAACGGTCAGAGATACGGCTAAAGAGATCTCAGCAGGGCACCGGACGAGGAGAAAAAAACGCATTTACGGTCGCTTCCATATTTGTTTATGTCGCAGACAATGCGGCTGCCGTGATTCTCCCTTCCGTTTCTTTTTTTTTACTTTTTCTTCGTAAAACTCTCTCTCGGACAATTAGCCACTCATTGTAACTATTTTTTTTTCCTGATAAACATTTAAATATTAATTTTTATGCTATAAAATACCCATTTACGCAGCGGCGTTTAAGTAGGCGTAAGCGTGACCTATCTTTTTATGTCACTTCCGCTTGTTAGTTCAAACTAGATAGTCACCCGCTCGCTTCGCGCTCGTGAATACCGCAGTAAGAGTGCCGGTTTCAGGTCGGGCTGCAAAAATATGCAGCCCGACTTTTGTGTCCTAAATACCCCCCCCCCCCCCCCCCTTAACCCCGCGGCCAAAAAAAGATAACATGCGTAGCCATTGCCGTCGGAACAGTGCGGGGTAGGTGCAAACTTTTTGTTTTAATGTGGGCACGCCCACAAGACGTGCCCACTCTCCTCCCCCCATCTCTCTGTCGCCCCTTCACCTCCCGAACACTTCCGAACCCCATGCCATTCGCATTTTAAGTCTAGAAACATTGCAGTAAAGCCAACATGCGAAGCTACTTTTTTTCCGATTCAGGTGCGTATATCTGTGTGTGGGCACTTCTACAGGAAATACAAAATAAGAGAGAAATTGAATTAAACCCATAAAAGGTTAAGATTATTGGGAGCAATAAAAAAATAAGGGAGAAACAAATCGCCATTTTTCATAAAGCGGGTTCAAATATGACTACATTTAATTAGTAACGAAACAAATAATATATAAATTATATTTGTAAAAATTACTTAAACTAAAGGGGTACCAGCACATGCATAGTCCTACAGGCTTATATTATTTAGTAAGCAAAATGTGTCATGCGTTCTAATACACAAGGCTCCAATAATGTCACCAAACATCAAAGATGCGATGTTTTGCATTATTTTAATTTCTGGGAATAAATATGCCAAAGCAGACTAGTTCAAAGGAACAATAAATACTGGATCTGTTTTTGATTTTGCCTATCTATAACCACCGACAGAATAACTGGGTACAAAAAATCAAGCAGCAAAATTGCAGGGTTTCCCCCCGCTCCACTTCCGAATATTTGAGAGAAAAATGCATTTTCTAACAAAATTTAAAGCTCGACTTCGGTTTACTACGAAAATGTGGCTACAATAAAATTTATTGAGGCAAATAAAATATTACCGCGTGGAAGACCAAGAAGAAACGCTTCTTCGTGCTTCCAGAAGATTCGAGTATACTCTTATCCCTAGCTTAAAAGTTAGTGAGGCCAACGTGACCTTGCCGAGTCAGTCTCGCCCTAGCACGCCCTCGAATATTCTAGGTCGAATATCCGAGATACCGAGTGCAGTAGAAAAGGAGCCGAGCCTAATCTTGCCGGCTTATTTTCATTCTCTCTCTCTGGCAAGTCTCACTCCAGCAGCTGTCACGCCGACGTAGCGACGCTCGCTAGCTTCTGTTTCGACGCTCATTGTTCTATTGTTTCTGGCATAAGTTCGCCGATTAAGCCTTTATTTTCAGTTTACGCTCGCTAAGCAACTGTTCCATCCGCAACAATATCCAATCCGACACGCATGTTCGATTTTAAAAGAAACCAGCCTTGTAGTCTCGCCATCCTTGCAATGTTCAGATGCTTATGTCATGCAACAATTAATCTTCATACATAGTTGAGTTTGATTTAATTAGTTGGTTAAAATAACTTGTCTAATGTATTGATATTGGCTTCACTACTTTGATGATGGTACTATACTACGGATTTTTGCATGCTTTCTATGATATCTACAGCCACTTGCTCTGATTTTGTAGCGGCAACATGACCTCGCAGAGGATTTTCGTGGGTTTCCTTCCTAAATAATTTATAATCTTAACAACACAATAATTAATTTGAGTTAAATTTATAATAAATAACTATACCCCTTAGTCTGGTAAAATTGAGCACGTTCGGTGCTGGATGTTCGCCAGTGGTTTCCAACAACAATGTTTGATTTTGTGATATCCACCTGTTATAGAGAAAAAAAAAAACATTTCGAATAAAATAGGGGAGCCTCGAGCTTTTTGAGAACAAGTACGAATTAAAATAGTGACTGTGTTACAAAAACATTAGGTTAGCTTGATCATGCTGCAAAGCCCGACAGAGATAGAACGTTTCGTGTTACCAAACACACGAAGTGCGTGGGTTGAGCCTGTTTTATCTGTCGGATGAGGGTGTCGCGGATGTATACAGGGCTAGCGCAACCACACACTTTATGTGTATGGTAGCTCTAAACGTGTATTGTGTCTCAGTTTTTGTCATCATGCTCAAGCTAGTCTAAATTTTGATAGAAATGAGCGTACCAGCATTCTTTGTTACAAAGAAGATACAACAAAGACAACTTTCGCGCTAGAAGACTAGCACGGTTTTGCTCGCTTCATAAACTTTGCAACTGTCACCCTATTGTTACTGTAGCCTTACTTTCCGCACGATCAAGTTAGAAATGTAAATATATTTATAAGATTAAAGACATTTTCGGTTGCAGGGCATACTAAATTCTACCGCTCAAAATATACCCTTTTTAAAAGTCCGCCAGGCAACAGTGGCGTTCGCCGATTCTTGGGCACGAGGCGGGTGGTTAGATCCGAGATCTCGCCGAACATTGACGCAACCCTCGTGCCCAATACAAGCTCAGAATACCTGCCCAAACAATGGCGGGCTCGTATAATTGACATAGCAGCTACTAGATGACGCGCACACCTGAAAGGAGTCTATTCAGTTATGAAACAATCTTTCATACAGTTGCATCCATAACTGCCTCAATATGAATTTCCTTCTTTTAGCTATAAAAATGTCCAATCCTTTTTTCTCATCTATTTACACCTAAGGACGCTCATATATGCAAGTCCGATATATTTTGATTTCTTGATGATTTGTTATACTATTATTTTCACTTGACGCTTCCTAGTCCGATATTTTTTGTGGAATGCCTTGGCGAATTGTTAAATAGCATGTAACAAAAATAAAGATATATTGCTTACCTGGATCCTAAATATGATCCCAGTAGTAAGGTGTATTCACCCCCCGTCGTCGCCTTGCCCTTAATTTCAGCATATTCACATATTGGCTCTCCTCTTGGCGTCGTCACATTGTACGTTCGTCTCTTGACCCAGTGTCTTCCACCTAATTCAACCAGCTAAAATATAACAACAACATCCTATATCAAAATACTACTCATACTGATCTGACTGAAGATTAATCATGGCATTGAGAGCAGAACTTAGCTGGTACTAAATAAGGCTTTCGAAAATAAAAAAAAATAAAACTTCGGTTCTTCAGGTTTTAGCGAGGATTCATTCATGCTATTATTATTTGATTTTTCTATCTGCAATCCCGCTAACAAGCAGCAATATAAATCAGGACTTAGGACAAACTAATTTAACGGTGCTTCTCTTTCAGACATTCTGAAAATACAAACCTGTATGTCGTGCGTTGCTCTTCGCATTATTTTCGCTATAGTGTTGTTACGGTAGCTTCCAAAAACATACACGTACGTGGTGTGCTCAAAACGCGATATCGAACACTGTCTAATTCTTTGGGTTATTATCTGTCTGAGTCCGCCATATTTGTTTCTGATATTCAAATACCTGGGGCCGAAATCTACACGATGGGACCGAGCCGGACGGGGGGAACCAGGACATCGCAGCCAGCTGCCATTGTCCAGCTCCTCAGCGCTAAACAATCGCAGAAGACGACGGTGCCCTGGTCACTTGTTTCCGGTTGGTCCTGCCGTGTAGATTAGGGCCCCTGCTGGATTATACTGCGGATTATAATGTTTAATAAGCCACGCCTAATCAGGTCGTAATAAATGTTTTGTTTCCAGAAAGAAGCTGAACTTGTGAATGACACGCCAAATTTCTCACAGGAAAGCAACCACCCACTGCTTGAATCCTAGATTTTGCACTCCGAGAGATGAAATCAAACATTGACACAACCGAGTTATGCATGGAAACACGTGTTTTCCCATTATTTATCTCTGACCAATGAAAAAACGAGATGTCTAGAAACAATCATGCATATGAATGTCAAATAACGCATGTGAATGTCAAAAATGTAATTTCAAATTTTATAAATTTCGAATGAAAAAAGAAGTAACTGCACAAAAAACAATTATGATGTATAACATGAAACAGTTTAAACGTTCATTCAAATAGCAACGTAAAAAACGCAAATATTTTTATTCACTTGCAGTGTCACGAAACCATGCAGGCTTTTTGTATTTGGTTTTAGGTTCGGTGGAAATTAAAACACACGTTCGCTACGGATGTAACATTTTTTAAATTTATAATAAGAGATACTTTTTGTCTCTAATTTAAAATTTATTATCTGAAATACGATACTAGAGCGCGTTTATGACAGCTTATATATTACCCTCCTGAAAGAAAATAAAGGTTCGGCTGTAACACTCGAAGTGATGACAGGAGACAATGTTCCTCAGTTGGAAATGTCGTTTCATAAAACGTTATTTGCGTTACCCTCATTAGGTGTTTATTTCGAGGTATTATTCAGCTGAACAAATTTTTTAAAGCTCTATTTTTCTTTATGATATATCTACTGCGCCAATAGCAAGAATTGAAATACAATTGTCAAAAATATACCGCTGTTGTATTTTGATTCGCGTAGTTTTTTGGATCATCTCCTGGTGGGGGGAAAATGTAGGGGTCTCCGCTTATTCTTCAAAGTAAACACCAAAAAAAAAACTAAGAAACCGCAAACAGTTATTTGAAATAGCTCTTCAGATTCAAGCTGAAACGACTTTTCAAGTTGTTATTGAACGATCGGGTATTGCAGTATTTATACTTTAAATCAAAACAATAACTGAGGTGCTGAATCCAATTGTAAGTGAACAAAATTCACAAAAACTCTAACGTCATATTGTTTTAAGACAAACCTTATTTCAATTGGCTGGCTGAAAGCCAAGACACGCTGCACTTTTTTATTTACTATTGCATGTTTTCACTCCAAGACTATAAGCGCGTGTCATTTTGAACATCTGTTTTCAGCAAGCTGCGCGCAATTTCCTCCCCGCGAGGTTAGCAATGATGCTAAGCACATTGTTAGTAATTAACTATTCTAGAATCCTCACAGCTCTAGAGCGCAACTCCTAAAGAACAAGGTACATAGAAAGGTTACCCAAGTAAAGAGTCAAGATGTGCATCTTCACCTGAAAAAGATGCCCGTGCCGTCTTTTTTCTTGAATGTCTATTATTTATTCGCACTCTAAGTAGTACCATGGCGATCTTCAGTTCAGTTCCTATTTAAAAATAACGTTTCATGGATCTATAAAAACGAGGCTGTTTTTACACAGAGTTGTATTTATAGGATTAGTTTCTGTGAGAGTGATCGGGACGCTGCAGAAGGGTGTAAGAAAAAAAAAATTCACAACGCCGCTACATTCATGGAACTTACGTGTCGCCAAATGTTGCTAAATGTGGTAAGTCTCTATTGTTAATAATGAATAATGAGAATAAATAACTGTAAGGATAGATATATAAGCGTGCATACGCTGCACACATTGTCTCCTCATTTCATCCTTCAGCTTAAGGCACATTTCAATTTTTATAAAGTAGTTTAGAGTCCTGTCTACCATAATAAAAGTGTCAAGGTAGACATGGTTGATCTGTAGAAAAGCTTCGAGACTAGGTGGGATGATGTGAATAAATATAATATAAAGAAAGTTCTTGGAAAGCACGAGGAACGATGCTAGGGATTCGGCAAGAGAGCCAGCGGTGTTGGCAGCCAGGCATGGCCACTTGGGTAACCCGACCTGAACCAGGACTGAGCTGCCAGATCTCAGAATACCCCCCCCCCCCCCCCCAAAAAAAAGAAAAAAAAGTAGAAAGACCGTGGTTTTTATGAAGCAAGTCGTGCCGACCTCCTTTCGGTTAGAGAATCTTTATAAAACCTGCAAGGCTTCACCCTCCTTCACCATGTCACAGCTTCGTGAGTTTGTGAACGACGGACCCAACACTTTGATCTGACTAAGGTGGAATAAAAGACTCTAATGGCTGCGTCGACGGCCTTCGACGAACTTTTCTTCTCGTTTGTCCCGTTCGTCAACCCCAACGGAGCCGTCGTTCGTTAGCCAAGACCTCGAGACGTGCTCGTACGTTTTCTTGCGACGCAACGAGATTCGTCGACCACTGGTACCGGCTTACGAATAACAGTTTCGAGTACTTGATCGCCAAGCCAAGACGTCAACACAGGGCATCAACGGCCGTAATGACGTAGTGGCAACCAACCAGATCAAACTGGCGTACTAACAACAGACTCTCCTCGTTCCAACTTCAACACCCCCTGCCTTGTCAGCACCGTCAACGCGCGCATATACATCAAGACACGCTACAGGAACTCTCCTAGGACCTACAGTTCTACAGGGGTGAGCTTTGTGTCGACACTCAGAGCCTGCTGAGGCCAGGACAAAAGTGACGACAACGAAGGCGAGATTCCCTTGCAGCGTGAGGAATAAAACCTAGAAGTTCGGATCAAAAACGCTGTACAAGCTGGTTCCTTTCGTCCCATTTCCTATATGTTTGATCAACGCTATCTTTTTTAGATTAAATTGTATTCTAAATATTTTCTCATATATAAAACACGATCTTGCGAAATACACTATGTGCACGGGTGTAGTAAATGCTTTCCGAGAGCTAGTTATTCAAGTTGTCAAAAGCATAGGAAGGTTATAAATACAAACTCTTACCACTATTGCTGAATAAACATGATCTTGAATATTTTATGTCAAAAATTAATAGTGAACAACAAACCTTTGTTGCATTCTGATATGGAAAGTTTTTCGGGTCATCCTCTGGTAGTTGAGTCGTCTCAGCTGTATCTTGAGAGTAACTACAAATTAAAAGGCAGAAGATAACGAGGAGCGATTGTAAATACATTTTGAAATTCAGCCTGAAATATTATTTTCAAATGCGTTGTGACGACAGTGGGTTCCAGTACTTATACTTCAACAAACACAATTGCTTAAAAACTCAAACCAATAACAATTGAGGAAATGCGTAGGTAGAATAAAAACGGCATTTTAATTGATTTCTTTGTGGCAAGACTTACTTCAATTGGCTAGTTGAGAACAAAGGAGGAGTTCCAATCATTTTGGGAGAGAGAAAAACTTTAATTACATCACTCATGTCCCTGCAGCGGGATTCATTTTGACGTCACTGCAGCTGTGGCCGTCTCCAGTTTCTGACGCGCGCGTTATGTTAGACATATGGCTTCTGAAAGCTGTATATGACTCAGCGCCTTCAAAAAGATTTATGATACTAAGTGTAATATTCGCATTGTCCGCCTTTAAGAATTCTCGAATTTTTATATGGTCAGGACACCTCAAAACGCAATTTTAATTTGTCGAGCATCTTATTCAACATTCCATCCAGCAAGATCTTTCTTGTGGCTTTAGTGTACCGAAGGCGCGATCACGGAGTGCGGGAAGGCATCACCAAATGCGCCTTAGCGAACCCATGACTTCGTCGCCTCTACGCCGACTCCTCCTCGAGCAGGGGATGCATTCTTATGTCTCTGTCATTCCTTTTATTAGTAAAGCTAGTGGCACTTCGCGCTAAGCCTATAACGGTGTTATGTTTCGCTCTGCACGTAACACCGGCCTAGAGTTCTTTTCCGAAGTAGGAAATGTCGATTTTGATCTTGGAGAACTGGGCCACAGTGCGATCGTGCAATGTGAGAGTTTCGCGGCACAGTAGGGTCACGAACATATTCGGTCCGTCCTGGCTATCGTTTGTGCGTCAGCTTCTTCGTGTGGATGCACTTGGGAGACGGACGAACCGCGGATATGATCAATCCGTCTGCGGTTCAGTTCGTCGTGTGAATCCACCATCAATGGAGAGTGCTGTTCATTTTGAACTTCAAGAAAATTAATTGCGCAGCACCAATTTGTAGGAGGGCTAACCCCGCCAAAAACCTCTTGATTTGTTTGGATTAGTTTCATAACTGGCGTCAAAGCGCCAGCGCACGAGTCCCGTGCAGCACTTGGAAGCAGATGGTAGTGTAGCCCTGAAATGAGAGGCACTTGAAAACGAATGCAGCACAAAACTCAGTCTTGGCATGTGTCTCCCGCGTTCACACAATTACGGTTGTCGGCAGTAGCGAAAATGTGAAGCGTGAATTTTATTTAGGGCTTTGTCCTTGCCGACTTTCAGACTACTGGGAAAACTTTCGGTTCCAGTGAAATACGACCATGCGATTTATCACTTTGCTTATGAACTGAGGAGGAAAGCCGAGGAGGAAGGAATTGGAAAATCAGTTCATGGTCTCTTCGACGTTGTTTGAAACAGCTTTTTTCCGTTTCTATGTCACTACTCAATGCGATTTTTTTCCGCCTTCATAATAAAGTACTGCCAAAAGGTTAGTAAATAATTAAGCGCAACACATACAGCATTTTGTGTAAAAAGTCTGTGACCCAGTCGAAAAAGAACTCCTCATACCCTTCGCATTCTACATCATCAATACACACCCTACTTCTAAAGGCGCTTGTCACCCTACGTTCCGAGTAGTTTCAAAGGACGAAAATTGAACTTGAATCCGTCCTCCCGCAGTGGAAGAAAACGGGGTGCAAATACGAGGGGCAGCCCGATAGCGGGTACCTTTAGCAGTCTGTGATGATGTGGACAAAAAGGAAGAAAAACGAGGGGAAAGAAAAGGAGGAAGAAGAAGTCGGGCGATGGGAGGGCAACCAAGAAGGTCGATTCAGGACGCCTGGAACCTTCGTTGGACCCTGGGTTTTGCTTCCAAAGGACCACGTCCGCGCAGACTTCACCGGATCCAGGCTAGACTTCTCTAGAAGGGACACCGACCCAATCTTTCGTGGCGGTTCCGGACCATCCAACATCTGAGGCGTAACCATCCCAACCGGCCTTACCCGTTGTCTCAAGAAGAAGGCAAGACAGAGACAATCCGCAAGTGAAAGACGCTTTAATTTTGACTTTAATCGCATATCGTTTTTTTTTTTGGTCGCATAGTTCTTTTTTATTCGAGAATTGTTTTGTGTTTTTTTTTTCTATAAATTCTTCGAATCTCCAGGTCTCGTACGTTTTCTTGTGGTTTCTCACAAAAAGAAAGCGAACCAACATCACAAATTGGCGTCCGCGACAGGACGAGACCTTAAGGATTCGAGGAATTTGTTTTTACCAGTATGGATCTGAGAGAACTTATTGCTATAGGCGAACGGCTGGGACTCGCTGGGGATGAGCTGAAAAAATGGATGGACACCGAACGAGCCCGGGAACGCGACGAAAGGGCCGCTGAAAGAGAGGCGGTACGACAACACGAGGAACGAGAAATCGGAGCGACGCGCGAACGGATGGAATTGGAAGCTAGGAATCTACAGTTGAGAATTCAGTTAGCCGAGAGCGGAGCGACAGCAACCGACTCACATAGAAACCGGGCAAATGGGGAAGTTGGGCTTCAAACCGGAGACGTCCCCCATATGATAAGTCCCCACAAGCTGGTGCCCGTATTCGATGACAAGCACGATGACCTTGATGCTTACCTTCAGAGGTTTGAACGGGTAGCCACAGGACAGGGATGGCATAAAGATAAGTGGGCAACGGCACTGAGCATGTGTCTTGCCGGAGAAGCACTTAGGGTTTTCGGTAGAATGTCCCCAGAAGACAGTCTGGATTACGAGAAAACCAAGTTATGTTTGCTCCAGAGATTTCGGTTTACCTCGGAAGGATACAGAGAAAAGTTTCGAGGATCGAAACCAGAGGACGGGGAAACAGGAAAGCAGTTTTCCAGCAGACTTGAAAACTACTTTGACCGGTGGGTAGATATGAACCACACTCCAAAGACATATGACGGCCTGCGAGACCAAATGGTGGCGGAGCAATTCTTGAGTCAATGTCATTTGAAATTAGCGGTGTTCTTAAGGGAACGTGACTGTAAAACCGTCTCACAACTGTCTGAAAGTGCAGATCGGTTTCTGGAAGCCCAACGGCAGATAAACTTGGGAGCCTACAAAGATGTAAACAAGGTCGAAAAGAACGCTTGTCCTCTTTATGGGGCTATGAACAACGCTAGGGTACTCGCCAAATGTTTTTTATGTGGAAGAGGTGGACATAAGGCTGCGGATTGTCGCGCGAAACGGGAGGACGGACCACCTTATTGCCGGTTTTGCCGGAGGCAAGGACATGACTCAAGGTCATGTACCCAGGACAGGGGAGATAAGCCCGAGGGGTCCTGCTTCGTTTCTCCACAAACCTCGACAGACAAAAGTAATGCAATAAACTCTACAACCGAGAATGAACGGGAAACGACGCACAGCAACGAAACAGACATCATCAACAGGGTACAGGGAGAAAACATCCTTAGTTCATCAAGAAGTATGCCCGTAATGCAGGGAATAGTAAACGACAGGCTTGTTAGGGTCCTGAGAGATACAGGCAGCAATACTGTCATTGTTCGCCGTGATCTTGTTCCACCAGACTCGTTTCTCGGGGTGACAAGTCCCGTCTTCTTGGTAGATGGGTCATGTAAAATGCTACCAGAAGCAAAAATTACGGTTCGATCACCATATTTTTCTGGTGAGCTAATAGCCAAGACTATGGAGAACCCTCTTTACGACTTGATCATAGGCAACATTGTTGGATCTCGAGGGGTTGACGAACCTGACTTTAATTGGGAAGTCAATCTTACCTCCCAGAGCGATCGAGTATTGAAAAACGAGAAGACTGATGACCTAGATATACAGGGTCAGAGGGTAGCGGCAGCTACGACAAAAGGTAAAGTGCCTTCAGGAGTGACCAGGATAGGGGAAAAAGAGGTGACGCGAGAGGCACTAGAGCAGAACCAAAAAACGGATGTCACTTTAAAAAGATGTTTCAAAGAAACTGGACAAATCCATCGATACAAGAGCGGAAGCACCCATACCTTCTACGTTTTCAAAGGTCTTTTGTACCGCCGATACCAAATGACCAGTGGCAAAAGTTTCAAACAGCTCGTAGTCCCCAAAAGCTTAAGGGAATACGTCTTACAGGTTGCACATGATAACGCGATGGCTGGACACCAAGGCATCAAACGTACGACCGATAGGGTGCAAGAAGCATTTTTCTGGCCAGGCATTTCAGCTGACATCAAGAGGTACGTCAGCTCCTGTGACAAATGCCAGAAGACTATACCAAAAGGAAAGGTCGCGCCCGCTCCTCTGGGAAGAATGCCCATAATCGACACACCCTTTGAGCGAGTGGCGATAGATATAATAGGACCGTTAACACCAACTTCGGAGAAAGGGAACAGATACATCCTCACAATGGTAGACTTCGCCTCAAGGTATCCCGACGCCGTGGCATTGCCGTCTTTTGACACGAAGACTGTCGCAGAAGGATTGCTAGATATGTTCACGCGCGTTGGCTTGCCCAGGGAGATTCTCAGCGACAGAGGAACTAGTTTTACGTCTGACCTGATGAAAGAAATTACAAACTTGTTGTCAATTAGACAGCTAACCACCACCCCGTACCATCCGATGTGCAACGGACTTGTTGAACGATTTAATGGAACACTTAAGTTGATGTTGAAGAAGATGTGCCAAGAAAAACCGCGCACGTGGGACAGGTATTTGGCGCCGTTGCTGTTCGCGTATCGGGAAGTGCCTCAAAGTAGCTTGGGCTTTTCGCCCTTTGAACTGATATATGGGAGGCACGTGCGAGGACCATTGACGCTGCTAAAAGAACTGTGGACAGACGACGGTCTCAAATCGGACCTGAAAACAACATATGCTTATGTACTCGAGTTGAGGGACCGTCTAGAGCAGACCATGGAATTAGCACACCAACAGATTACAGTAGCAAGGGAACGCCAAAAGAAGTTTTATGATCGGAGAGCGCAGGGAAGACAACTAAAGGTCGGAGAACGAGCACTGATTCTGCTGCCAACCAGCCACAACAAACTGTTGATGCAATGGAAAGGTCCATATCCAGTCGTTGGAAAAAAGAATGAAATAGATTACGTAATTGACTTAGGACACACTACCAAAATGTTCCATATCAACATGCTGAAGAGGTATGAGGAACGGAAGCCGTGGACAGACGACCGAAGCCAAGCAAACTCATTCGTGATGGTAGAAGAGGGAGAAGAACCTTTCCCATCACTAAGTAACAAAGACGTCCAGACGCAAGCAAAGGTGGTCATCTGCCAAGACCTTACGGATGCACAAAAAAGTGACATCGAGGCAATATTGCAGAAGTTTGCAGGGGTATTTTCGGACACTCCCGGAAGGGCCAAGTTGTTAGAATGCAACTTGAGACTGAGCACTGAGATACCTATATTCACACAACAATACCCCATACCATTCGCAATGAAAGATACCGTTGAGTCAGAGGTTAAAGAAATGTTGCAACTGGGGATCATCGAGAAATCGGATTCTCCATATAATTCCCCACTGGTCTTGGTAAAGAAACCAGACAAAACGTTCAGGGTGTGTATAGATTTTCGTCACCTGAACAACGTGTTAGTGACTGACGCCGAACCGATCCCACGAACCGACACGGTTTTCGCTGAAGTCGGTACAAAGAGGTACTTCTCAAAGTTCGACTTGGTGAAAGGGTACTGGCAAATTCCCATGACAGAGGAGGCGAAGACGAAGACAGCGTTCTCTACATCATCAGGACACTTCCACTTCAAATATATGCCATTTGGGATTAAAACAGCTGCCGCCGTTTTTACGAGACTGATGAGAACAGTCCTAGAGGGATTACCGAATGTTCAGCACTACATTGACGACGTTTTAGTAGCCACGGACACGTGGGAAGAACATCTTAATACTTTGTCTGACTTGTTTCAAAGGATCGAGGAGGCGGGGCTTACTATTAAGCCAAAGAAATGCGAAGTGGGGATGAGCACAGTCACCTTTCTAGGGCACAAGATTGGATGCGGCAAGATAGAGCCAATGTTGTCCACGCTAGAGAAGATAATAGGCGCAAAGAGACCTACAACAAAGAAACAAGTACGATCGTTTCTCGGTCTTGCGGGTTATTATCGTGAGTACATACCGCAGTACGCGGAGCTGGCTCAGCCTCTAGTGGACCTCACAAGAAAGTTGGAACGACACCAAGTGAATTGGACTTCTCGGCACGAAGACGCGTTCAGAAATCTCAAGAAGGCTCTAGCTACCGGACCTATTTTGAGGACTCCTGACTTATCGAAATCATTTGTGCTTAGGACCGACGCTTCAAGCACTTGCGTGGGGGCAGTATTAATGCAAGAGCACGAAGGAACACTGCATCCAGTGGCATATGCCAGCAAACAACTGTTACCTCGGGAGGTTAATTATTCTACTATTGAACGTGAATGCTTAGCCTTAGTGTGGGCCGTGAAAAAGTTTCACCTTTACTTATATGGGACACATTTCAAGGTTCAAACTGACCACCAGCCATTACAGTACCTAAACAAAGCTAAGCAGTTAAACAGCAGGGTGTTGAGGTGGAGTTTAACACTGCAGGAATACTCGTTTACAATTGAACACATAAAGGGAACCGAGAACGTAGGGGCAGACTACCTTAGTCGGGCTTAGACCAAGTAGAATTGTTTATCATGGCTTGATTCTTACGGGAGAAGGTAGTTTTCAACAAATAAGTGAAGTGACCGTATTGCGTGAGACTTCAGGTTGCACTTGGTTTGCAATTATTGGGTTGGTGAAATGTTTATTTATCCATATCTGTAAAATATTCCGTGTTCTACAAAGCTTATTCTTGGTTGATAGACGCTGGAAAAGCAGGAACATCATCCCAGTTGTGCGTGTGTGTTTTTTTTTTGCACGTTTCCTTTTAAAAACAAACTTAGTGGGGGGTGATTGTGATGATGTGGACAAAAAGGAAGAAAAACGAGGGGAAAGAAAAGGAGGAAGAAGAAGTCGGGCGATCGGAGGGCAACCAAGAAGGTCGATTCAGGACGCCTGGAACCTTCGTTGGACCCTGGGTTTTGCTTCCAAAGGACCACGTCCGCGCAGACTTCACCGGATCCAGGCTAGACTTCTCTAGAAGGGACATCGACCCAATCTTTCGTGGCGGTTCCGGACCATCCAACATCTGAGGCGTAACCATCCCAACCGGCCTTACCCGTTGTCTCAAGAAGAAGGCAAGACAGTGACAATCCGCAAGTGAAAGACGCTTTAATTTTGACTTTAATCGCATATCGTTTTTTTTTTTGGTCGCATAGTTCTTTTTTATTCGAGAATTGTTTTTTTTTTCTATAAATTCTTCGAATCTCCAGGTCTCGTACGTTTTCTTGTGGTTTCTCACAAAAAGAAAGCGAACCAACATCACACAGTCATGGATTCCTCAAAACACACCGCCTAGCTTGGTGGTACCAAGCCGCCACCCGATTTGCAGAACTCAAATCTTGTCCACCGATCTACGAAATAAAGCTCCCTGATACACTAGCCAAGTGGCTCGCTCGGCCCCCACTGCCTCCGGTGGGACCTTGGCCTTTGTGTGCGTTCCCGCAATGACTGCTCGCTCAGTGACAGGTCGGTTCCGAGACTTCCTTGGGAAAAGCTCAAGGGTCATCTAATGCGTCGAGCCTGCGTGCGAAAAGGAGACACACGTTTGTTTTCACGCTGCCTGCACACCGACGAACACGTCATTAACGCTCAGTAAAGAAGGAACTCAAAAATAAAACGATTGTGCGAGCACTGACCAATTAGGCTCAAATCCACAGCTGGCCTCATGGGCGCGCCGGCACGTCAGACACTTTTTTTAAGAACGTTCTGCAATCTTTTTTAACTGCACAAAAGCGCCCGAAAGTTTGTAACTCGCTTTGTTTTTGCGTTTTATTACGATGGCGATGGCGATCCGGCGGTGCTCGCTCGTTCATACCATTCCGACCGTTCAGAGTCCAACCAAAATTATTTGATGCAACGTTAAAGTGCGTGCTTTAGTCTACTTAAATTCAAACATTCAAACACAAAAAGAATGTTTTAACATTTATATAGGTATTTGTAAATAAAACGTTTGGAGTGCATTGTGTACTAAACGGAAGGTTGGCAACGCTTCATTTTAACATGGCGGTGACCACCATTGTCCCGTGTATCGTGCTCGACCTATTTGTTATGCATTTGTTGTCCTGTTTTAGGGGCGAAGCTCCTTAGGGGCTAGCCATGTCCGTCCGCCGTCCGCCGTAGGCCCGGCGTCGGGTACTCGTGCTTCTGCTCGTGAGATCACGTGCTCACGAGCACGTGAGCACATGCTCACGTGCTCGTGTAGGGCAAAAAAAATATTGAAAAAAAAAAGATGAAAAATGTTATGAAAAAAGAAAAAGAAGAAAAAAAAAGAGTAGGGAGTTCTGAGATACCATCCCATCTGTCTGCTTAAAAAAAGAAAAAGAAGAAAACCACACATTCTCCTACTGACACGAATAAAAAGGCTCGGCATGCTGCGGCTCGGCGTCTACGCAGACAAGCACCACCAGAGCTTCGCCCCAAGCAACATCATTCACCACGTGGAGATGCGGTCAATTTTTTCGTCTCCAGCGATCCGAATCAGCCACAAGCATGCTGTCTAGATATTGTGTGCCCGCCGGCAAGAATACCCAGTCTTCTTGGAAGCAAGTCCCCCAATAAGGTTGTTCGGACCGTGGCTCGGAGGTCGTCCGCACCCACGAACCGCGTCCGCGAGCCTGACGTCGTTTGCTTAGATGCTCTACTTTTCCGGCGACGGATCCCCCAACCTGGCCTCAGTTCTACATAACCTATCCACGACAGCGCGGCGTCTCTGAAGTGCAATTACTACGATAAGTGGCTCTTAAAACATCGGTAGCCCCACTTCAATGATGAGTTCTTCGATGTCAACGCTCGTAACTTCAGAGTGTCCTGACTCTCGCAATATTCATTATACAGGCGACGCTTCTAGATGCGAGCCTTATGCGTTGTTTCAACTCGCAGTGTGGTTCTCAAAATGGACACTTAGTTCCGAATAAGCTGCTGCACCTTCACTCACTTCCCGAGACGCATCCCACGACAGTTCTAGCGGTATCTAAAATGTGGATGCAGGTTTCGGTTTATGGCGGCCTCTTTGTCGATTGATACAGTGGAGCACACTGTTTACGGAAAGGATCGTGCTAAGAACTGTAGAGGCGTGCCGGTCGTGCTACCTTTTCGATTACTCTTTTGGCGACGCCATAACCTGAAGCTGGAACCTCCCACGAGCATGGCAACGTGCTGCTGCTGTGCGTACCGCCCGGCTGCCATGAATGCTGAGTCTTACGACTTGAATAGCGAGCCACTGGTGCTTATGAACACTAAAATTACTTCATTGTGTGAATACTAAGAGTCTTCAAATTGGGTTGCACAGAGTGCAGTATATGTCATGCAACTATTTCCAGTTGCCCAAGTTCTCGACAGTTCAACGGGACAGTGTGCTCAGTCCAATTGTTCTCAACATGTTAACTAATCGTGATAACGACTCTCTGCAATCGACTCCACTGCTGTTACAGACGACCTGATGCTGGTGCCGCTTATCATGTGACCCCAGAGACCACGGGGGTTTGCAGAACAACATCGACAAACAACCACGTACGCTTCATTACACAGCATGTCGGCAGTTTTGTACAAAATGTGCAGAACGATGGATTTTGTACTTTGCGTATCCAGTGGAAAAAGCAATAACACACTTAGGTGTCTTTCAAAGCCCTGGTTCTGCCACGCATAGAGTATCGCAGCTTCATATGAGACTCTTATGAGTTTGATCTTCTAAAATCCGTTGAAACAGTTCAGCTAAGTACAATTTTCGCTGTTCTTCGGTAGCCAAGCTCACTCCGGATCTCTCATTGCAGTGACATTGACTAGAAATCTGGCCCCTCACTGGAGTGCCAGAGTTGATCTCAAGTGTGGTCCTCCAGTGGGTCGTCTTATTATGCCTCCTAGACAACGTTGTGGAACTGCAAGAGTACGAGACTTCACTGATGGGAGGTGTTTGCGACATCTGTGACAGTGCCTTTCAACCATTTCCTACCGTAGAGCAACAGCATTTCTTCTTGTTGTGGTCTTCACTGTTCTGGCTATCCCTTTATGTGCACTGGAGCAAACCCTCCTACCAATCACAAGCTAGAAAACTTCTGTAGACATGCAACATTCCACCTTCACTACCAGTGAGGCAGAGGAAACCATTAGTGCTTTACTGTGAATTATGGACCTTTACTTAATTTCTATTCTGGGTTTGCCGCCTTCCCCGGGTTTTTTTTTACCTTTTACTAGGTACTGTAGGATTCTAAACACAGTCCTTGGCCTCTTTGCTAAGTGAAATCGCTTCTAGCAGGATAAAGCAATAAAAGCACTTTTAACAATTTTATCCTCAACTATAGTGCTCTCTGGCACACATATGTAAAATATTTTATTCATCCTAACAAAAAAACGGATTATTTGTCCACTAAGTGACGAACGGACACAGAGTCCATCACAATTAAAGCAGAAGTGTTTCTAGAATTACGGAATGTTTTACAGTGTCCTACGTTACTGAAAGAAGTTACGTGTTATCGGTAACGACTCTACTTGTGCCGCGTTACCGATAAAATTGGTGTTAGGATGGACAAGACAAGAATGGCACGATAATTAAACCACACGCATGTGCAACTGAGAAGACGGGACTCGCAGCCGTGAGCTACATTTTTGTAGAATACTCTGCCGCTGTCACCTCGCCAAGCCCTCAAAACAGACGCTGTCTGTCATCTGTCGACCACCGGCACACTAAATTAACGTTGTTCCCTGACTGTTCAGATTCCGCCTTCTTCAGCAATACGGCTGCTTTACCGCCGGCTGGGTGGGTAGACGCCTCAAGGAGAGTTTTATTTTCTTGATCCACTTCCAGCCAGCGCTTTGCACAACCATAATTTCTTTCAAGAGAACTTGTGCTGTACAACACCGTTTCGTCTCCAAAATTTATCGGTTCTGCGTGCACCCTACCCGGTAATAGAATAATGCGTACATCCCTGTAGTTCGGGAGTTTCAACACCAAGTGACAGTGTTAGAACTTTGCACTAATCCCCAACAGATCGCAATGCTTCAGCGTCTTGAGGAGACACGCACAGAGAGGCGACGATCACTCACTTCGAGTGTCAGGTTTTGCAACTAAGCCTGCATTATTTCTATTTAAGAGGCATAGTTGATATTAAAGTCTGAACTCTAGACGATAAAAGTAGGTTTTTTTTAAACGCTACAGGTGTTTCACAGGGTGGACATTCGTTTCCGGCCCTGGTTGTTACTCCGCGGCATTTGCCAGTCTGGCCTGAGGAGCCCACAAAGACTGACTTGTCTTCTTACCAAGCTTCGGCAACAAGTGCGCCACCGACTTGCCCCACCGCAATATATATGTTGTTTTTTTTACGGTTAAGTTGTTTATGGCAAGGGTTGCGTGGATTTTTCGTATGCATCAACGAAAACTCAGCTCCCGAATTTGGTGGAAAATCGCTTCATTCTATGCAAAAGCTTATACGTCTCATCTTTTGGATATGCATTTTCAGTAGATTCATTATCAATAGGCACAATTTTTAAGATCAGTAGACTCTCAGGTAGATAATAAAGGTTTCTCAAAGATCTGCCGCTGTGCGACCCGTGTCGGCCATCTCTATGCTCGCACCACCCTCTCTTTGTCCTCATTCTAAGCCGCTTGCGTGCCTAGTTTCCTTTCCTTCTGCTCTCCCGGCGTGGCGGTACCGTCGTACGTGTCTACTTTCCGCTGGTTGGCGGTCCCGCCGAGCGGGTCTAGTTTCCCGAGTCTCCTCACTCTAAAACAAAATGGAGGAAAAAAGTAGCAACGGCGCGTCTTCCTCCCTTCTACTGACGCGCCCCCAAGCGGACACGAGAAGGAGGGAGGAACGAGACATTTTCCTCCTTCTCCAGGCAGACTGGAGAAAGCTTTCGCCCTCCCGACTCAACTTCTTTCGGTTTCGTTTTCGAGCAGGTCGCGCACGTTGTTTAATAAATGCTGTTGAGTTGATTGAGCTTCAGCGGCAGCGAAGGCCGCCTGTAATTCCGTCTTCTAGTCCAAACGTGCAGAGCATTTCGGTTGCATTGACGTTTTTATCACTAATTTTATGAAACGAGCAAACGAAGCCGCTAGAAACGGCGAAGTTCCGGAGCAGTGCCAGCAGCGCCACGTACACTGGGAAAGATGGCCGTCTCCGAATTGCGGGGCTCACGCGGAAGTACAGTAACGAAACCACACGGAACTGTGTCGACGTTCTCGACGTTATGGAAATCGCAGAAACTGCGTCCAAGACAGGCAGGTTTTGCTGCCGGCTGCCTGGGCGCCTTTCTTGCTGAGTTCGGTTCTGTTTTCCGATGCCGAGTGCGACCGGCGTTCAACGTGGTTCTGTATTTGTGCGTGTCAGCAACATAGCAGCAACATCGTGATGGCAGTGTTGTGGGTTGTGAACAGAAGACTGGAATTATCGCCGATGTGACCGTGTGTTCGCGTATCAGTGGTGTAACAACAAGATGAGATGACGTAAACTGTCGGGCATTGATGCCGCTGGTCGGGCCGTGATCGGACGGGGTGGGGTGTCGCAGGTTGACATTCCGCTTAGGTGCAATCGATCGACGTGCGGATAGTCATGTTGGAACGCTGGTCTGAACAGTAAGCTCCTATCGTACAGTGGCCAATGTGACTGTCGGTTGTCTCGTGCCCGAGAGCGATTGTGCTCTGGGGAAAGGACTGAACAGTACGAAATCATGATGGAAAGTAGGTATATTTACAGTGTGGAATTTTAGCATGAAAAAAAGAATAGTAGGTAAAATCGAAAAAAAAAAGCTACCCTTTATTTCGCTGTTTAAATATACTACGGTCCCTGGAGAAACTGCCCTCAAAGTGGCGCGCTGGGATGCTCGCAAGAAGTTTTCGAGCTCGCCACGGCGTAGCTCCGTACACTTAACACCTGCCGCAAGTCGCGGCTTTGACTGCATTCAAGTTGATCGAAAAGCGATCTCTCAGCCCGTGAAGCATCACTTCCAGCTGAGTGAATATCCGCTCTACAGAGATTAATTCAAGACGGCAATTGCAGCCTTGCGCGAACAGCACAAATAGAAAAACAAACACTACAATAGAAATAGAGGCTACGACGTGCCGCGCGGGGAAACAAACTCATGGCTTCGAACCGCATTGGAGCGGCTTGATTTATTGGATTTCAAATATTTACGGCATGATCGAGCGTTCGCTTTTTAATAAGAGATTCATCCCTTGAGCAATTCAAAATACTGTCAAAGGTATGACATTGCTAGAAAAAAATCAACATGCTGGGAATATTTTTTATTGCTTATTCAGTCACCGAAAAATTCCGTACGTTCAAAACGACCAGTATAAAAGACGGAAAAGCAGAACTTAGGTGTAGCGAACGGGTTAGTGTGCCGTTGAATTGATGTTTGTATGTGCAGTGTATGTGCTCAGTGTATGTTCACGTGGTACTTGTAGTATGTGTAATGTGAGTAAAGGAGAGGTTCCCGAAGATCCGTAGCGGCTGCAGAAATAAAATTTTTTTTTTAGAACATGAATTGGGCAGTACCTAGCGCCACCTAGCCTAGCTACTTGCAATTACTCTGCTTGACCCTGTCATCTAGTGGCAAGCGATTTAACCTTTCACGCTACGCGATAAACAGTGGCTTCGAGTTAGTTCTTTTGAGAGCGGCTTTTGGTTTCGCGGATTGGGTTTGCCGTTCCTCCGTGATGTGCGGTTGACGAAGTAATAGTGACTCGAGGAACACCAAAGGTAAGACGTAAAGTGCGCGAAGTAACTGGGTATCGGTTGTCTCCGTTTAACATCGCAGTGCTGTCGACGAGAAGACTGAGTAACTGCTTTCGAAACGCAAGTTTCTGTACCTGTGGGGGGAATCTGGCTTCGGAAATAAACACAGTTCGCGGAAAGCTCGTGTTACGCTTTTATTTGCTGCTCCTCTCGTCCCGTACAAGAGACGTAGCGTCCTCGTTAAGCCTTATTGAGCTCGATTTGCTCGATTCAGGGCCGCCATAATGAGATGCAGGCGACGGAGGAACTTTGCTCCCCTGCTTCAGGGACGAAAGTTCCTCTCTTTCTGAAGGAACATAGGTTACAAGACCGTTCCTCCCCTAAGGGAGGACTATCGATACCCTTTTTTCTAAGAGTGTAGGGTGGGGGGGGGGGGGAGGTTTGGGTCCTGTATTAAACAGCTTCACTTGTCATCCACCTTCACAGAGTGGAATGGCTTATGATTTTTTTCGTTTTACACAATTGTTTTGTCAGTTTGCATTGCGCTTTGTTCAATTATTTTAATCTAAAGAAACGTCTGCGAAGTTTGATTTGCCAGACAAATCACCGGTGTAAGCAGACGTTCCGGATTTCCGGAAGCTCCCCAACGATCCACGCCTTGCAGCTGCATCATAATATATTCAAAGAATATCGAAATAACCTTTTTTCGTTGAAGTGCACAATTACGTTCAAGTGAGCTGTCTACTAGATGCGACGATATTAAATGAAACTTACACAAAACGGACACATTTTCTGTAACCTTTAAAAATGTAATTACATATGCACCAACTGTATAGATGAAAAAATGGAGGTGCTTAAATCTAATTCGCGTTCGGACATATAAATTTGCAACGCTGGAAAACAAAAAGAGCAAACTATGGTCATTTGTTACTTCTTGCATAGCAATCATTCTTCTTCTGGTGATCTTTAGATTTTTCCTGAGAGAAGCTGATGGGTGAGTTTAGAGAGAGAGAGAAGGGTGGTATGTCAGGACAAAAGGGTTGATGTTTTTTTTTTATTATTTTTTGCTCTGGGTGTAGATAAAAAGCCGTCGGAATGGGACATGTGGGAAACCTGGTCTAATGCCGGGTCAGGAATAGGGCGAGGATATCCCCGGTTCAGAAAATATGTGGACATAGAGAGGGCCTGATTATGGAAATCGTCATCGTCACTGTAAAGGCGTCAGATGCGGAGAAATTGTGATAAGGGGATGGAGTCGATTTGGAGTTTTGTAATTGGAAGCTTCTTGCGAAGGAGCAGTAAAGAAGGGCTTGGACGAGGAGCATGCATCAAGCCAGATGACGGTTGTTAATTACGACAGAGTCTCCTCTCGCATAAGTAAAATAATGTCAAACATCTGCTAGCTGCACAACTTGTGCTTTTTTGTACACGGGGAGCTTTTCACTGCACAAGAAAAACGCTGGACCCATGAAGCAAAGCCAAACTTGACCTCAACAAACATTCGAGCTATAACAATAAGATACTTCAGAATTAACTTTTGTTCCCCTCGGGTTGTTGATCTCCAAGGCTCAAGGGGTAAAAGTTTATTTTTTATAGCAGGAGTGTCATCGAGCCGCGGCTCGCGAGCATCCCGCCTCCGCGAGTCCTCGTTCCCCTGCCTCGAGCGCTACATGCGCCGTAAATGATAGTTTCATATCGTCGATTCGTTTCCAGTCAAAAAAAGGTTCGGCTAATTCAACTTGTGCACACATTTTTGGCCATTCTGGCTTATTTGTGGACTGTACCGTCGTGACGTCACTCTACCCGGAAAATTTTTTCCGCTAAATTTATAGGAAAAATTTTCCCGCTATTTAGCGGAAAAAGTTTTCGGGATGAGAGATGTCACATGTGACGTCGCGAGGGTAAATTTTCCCGATAGATTTAGACAGGCATTTTCTCCTGCTAAATTTAGCGGGGAAATTTTACCCTCGTGACGTTACACGTGACGCCACGTGTGATGTCATTATGGGAAACGTCCCATAATGCAACGCGCGGTTACGCCGACGGCGACGGCGATTGCCACGCCGCTCAACCCGGAAACGGGCGCCTAGGAGCTGTGCTCTAAAAAAAAAACGAAGATAAATGACAAGACAACATTTACGTGTTGTCGGCGATGTGTTTTTATATGGCGGCAGCAGGCGGCCAAATTCGAAGGCGCCACCAGACGCGACCGAGAAGGTGAAGTCTAAGTTCGACAATTCCTGCCTTTTTTTTTCACATCAATACGCCCTTGTTTTAAACGTAAAGGTGGACATGCTCGAATAAATGGAGCGGTCAACTTCCTTGCCATGGTAATTTCCAGAACCAAAATAAAGATTACCATCTCTGCTTCCAATATCACAATATTGGCGACTCAAGCGAAATCGACGCCGCGTAGCGGCAACGCCGAGAAGCTCAGGAAAGGAGGTCGTTTTGACTCTGTCGTCTGCTATCGCTGCTTGGTTCTCGTAGGCAGGATAGAAACAAAGATCGTTTCCAGTAATTTATTTATGCTTCCGTTGCGTCATTCCTACGCACTGAATAGAAGAAGTTTTTTTGCCGTCACAAAATTGCTTTTGCTTTCATATAGAACACCGATTTTACGCTGAAATGCAAGAAATGTATGGTGGTCCGCGTGCTGAACAACGAAAAGGACCTCTTTAGTCCGCCATTTGTCTGAACAGCGCGCCCCCTATAGTTCGCTGGAGTCGCGAATATCTAACCCTTTCTGCGAAGCGGCGTTATTCTGTGTTGGTACAGTGGCTCTAGTACCAATGACATAAAGTAATAGTCTGGCAAGCAGTCGAAGTATCGCAGTGCACTGTTGTATTGGTTTATTTTTGTTAACACTCCGAGTCATAAATTGCACTAAAATTGTTATATATTGTGAAATTGTTATATATATAATATGGCATTTTTGACCTTAATCTTTATCACAAAAACAAGCTGTAGTTTGTGTCTTTGTAGTGAGGCTTGTACTGTTGCAGAAATAACAGTATACGCACAAAAAATGCTGTGTTATGTTGTTCAATTCGTGTGCCACTTTCCTCGACTAGAGATGAATAAAAATATATTTTGTCTCAAGCCTTTTCAACTGTGTGCGCTAATTGTCGCCAAGAATCGCTGATTTTGTCGGCCGGGCCCGTGCCCCAGCTATTCCTTTCTTTTCACCCCAAACTTCCCTTACTTTTTTTTTAGCAATCTCCGATACGGACGCGTGAACGACCTCCTGAGCAAGCACATTGTGTGAGCTCCCTTAAAGTTCGTTTATATCTTCATAGGTTGTATTAAACTCTGGTATTTGCTTTTAGAGTACAAACCTTTCTTGTGCTTGTGGTGTCTGGAGACCCGGAATGGAACGACAAAACTTGAGCGCAGCTGCCACGAGACACTATCTTTAATCTTTTTGGTAAAGAAGAGGAAGCAGAAAGGGCAAAGGACTGAAGAAGACGAAGTGACCGGAAAGTAATTAACTCGAAGATACAACATTTTTCCCCCTCCCATTTTAAGAAAGTACTGTAAACGACTAAATTTTCGCGCGGACCTAATTTTCGCGAATTTCGCGAATCGCCTAAAATTCGCGAAAAATACGACCCGCGAACAATTCGGGCAATATGTGAACTCTACGGAGGCTACACTCGATTCTCGAAAATTAGAACCCGCGAATAATTTCAAATTTACAGCTTTGGCCCGATTGGCGAAAATTTGAGCCCTCGAAAATTAAGTCGTTTACAGTAATTAAAAGAAAGACAAAGCCGGAAGAAAGTATAATTAAACAGGTTAAAAATAAAGAGGAAGTATAAGAGAAAGATTCACAGGGAAAATCGAAAATAAATAAGAGAAAAGTAGAAATGTTCATATGCAGAGTCAGAAAGGTTTTTATCTTGAGACATAGTCCCCAATCGCACTGGCGGTCGTCGTTCCCGCCGTGGTCGATCTGGCCGCGGCACATCTCCCGCTGGACCTGCTGAGGTACCGATAGAGGTCGGTTCCCAGTTGGCGATGACGGCCGAGAAGCTGACCTCGTCAGTTGTCCGTATGGCGTTGGAGAACCAGCTGATGCCCGTGGCGTCTGCTGGTCATGCTGGCTCCGCCAGCCCAAGTGATGCAGACGGTGGTTGCCATTGGTGATGGTCGGCTGACCTTTGACTAAACTTCCCTGTTGGTACCGGGTTTCTTGGGTTCAAACCAGAAGAAGCCGGTCCTGGAACTGCCGCTAGCTTTGAGGCATTCCATACTCTGCCATCTTCTAGCCGAAATGTCCAGCGGCCCACACGCTCGACAATCCGGAAGGGACTGCTAAAGGCTAGATCCTTTCGGAACAGATCCGGGCTTCTTCACTCGGACCAGCTGTTCGACCTTGAACTCCGGTGTTCTAGCTCCTCGCCTTCTGTGTGTGTAGGCTTTGGTCTTGTCTTGTTGTTGTCGAACACGTCGACGAAGTCGCTGCACTTCCTCAAAGGGGTTACGAAGAAACTCTGACGATGAGAGTCCCAGAATGTTCAATCGCGTTCGGGGTTTGCGACCATGAAGTAGCAGAGCAGGAGATAGCCCAGTTGTCGTATGAGGTGTGCATCTATATATGCCCAGGTAATCAACTACAGCAGATTTTATCTGCCGTTTCTCCCTCGATGCACACTGGATGAGACCCTTGAGTGTTCTATTAAAACGCTCAACTTGCCCGTTGGCTTGCGGGTAGTAGACCGCAATCAGATGATGTTTGACTCCACGAGAACTTAAGAAGTCTTTGAATTGTTGAGAAATGAATTGGGGACCGTTGTCGGACACTAGGCTCTCTGGTAAACCTTCTCTGGAGAATACCAGATGCAAAAACTCTGTTTCCCTTGAGGTGGTGACATATGCACAAAACTGCACTTCTGGCCACTTTGAAAAATAATCGACCTGGGTTATGGCGTAGCGGCATGATGGTTCTGCACGCTCAAAAGGGCCCACGATGTCGATTCGTACCTTCGACCACGGTCGATCAGGGAAAGGCACTGGTTGAAGCGGAGTGGAAAAGTTCTTTTCGCTTTTGTCGGCCGCTTGGCAGATGTCACAGGTATGAATGACGTTCTCCACTTGAGCGTTCATTTTCGGCCACTAGTAGAGCTCTCGGAGCCTCGTACGGGTTTTGACGATCCCGGTGTGCCCCTCGTGCGCCTTGGCGATGAGTATACCTTGCAGCTCTTGAGGGATCACGAACCGCTCATCCCTCAAAAGAAGGCCGTCATCCACAGCAAGGTCATCTTTAAGATCGTAAAAAGGGATGAGTTCGGAAGACAAGTTCCGTCTTGAAGGCCACGCAGATGTGACGTATGCCATGGCAGCAGACAAGACCGAGTCATTGGCTATAGCTTCTTGAAGTTGGGGCTTGGGGATGCATTCTTTCTGCAATGCAATGAAGGAAATTATTTTCACATCAAATTCGGTACCGCCTTCATCCTCAGGCTGAGGGAGGCGAGAAAGCGCGTCAGCGACCTGATTTTCCGCGCCGCGTTGAAACTCGACTTGAAAGTTGTAGCAGAGGAGACGGGTCGACCATCTCGTAATTCGGAGGGGTCGATGGCCTGTACCCCGTGTTGCTAGCAGCGTCATTAAGGCTTGATGATCCGTCCGAAGGGTGAAACGGCGGCCCCACAGGTAGTTGTGCCACCACTCACATGCCCACAGGCATGCCAGTGCTTCTCTTTCACCCGCCGAATACTTTCTCTCTGCTGCTGTTAGTGTGCGAGAGGCGAAAGCGATGGTCCGAACTTCATTCCCATTGCGCTGCTGGAGCACGGCACCAAGACCGTATCCAGAAGCATCGGTGGATACGATTATGGGAAGACTGGGGTCAAACATCTTCAAAACCCTTGCTGAAGATAACATTATTTTGATTTCCTTGAAGCTGGTGTCAGCTTCGGTATCCCAAATGAATGGAATGTCTTTTCTCAAGAACTTGCGCAGGGGCTCTACTTCTGCGGCTAGACGGGGAACAAAACGGCTGTAGTATTCTACCATCCCAAGGAATGATCGGAGTTGGGAAATGTCTGTTGGCATAGGAGCTGCGTTGATAAAGTCTATCTTTTGTTTAAGTGGGGCGATTCCTTCGCCGCTGATATGATGGCCTAAAAATGAGAGTTCGGCAACGTCAAAAACGCACTTGTTAAGTTTGAGTCCACTATCAGCAATTCGGTGGAGGACATGGCGCAATCGCTCCAGGTGTTCTTCTCTAGTTCTACCAAAGACTATGACGTCGTCCAGGTAAAACAATACCCCTTCGCATCCTTCTAGAATCGTTGCCATCATCTGCTGGAAGGTAGCTGGAGCAGAAGCGAGACCGAAAAAACTCTCTTGAAACGGAATAAGCCTTCGTGCGTTATAAACGCGGTTAAGTCTCGGCTGTCAGGGTGAAGTGTGACCTGATGGTAAGCTGACGTCAAGTCCAATTTGGAGAAACGTCTCGCGCCATGCAGCGCATTCAAAAGCTCCTCAACATGAGGAAGAGGGTAACTGTCAATGACGACAGCCTTATTAGCTTCCCGAAGGTCCACACACATCCGAATCGATCTATCTTTCTTCTGGACCACGACAATGGGTGAAACCCATTCTGAGGCACTTTTGCGCTCAATTACTCCCGCTGCCTCAAGGCGTTTGATTTCTTCAGTCACAGGTTTCCGCGCCATCAATGGAATGCGACGCATTTTATGCTGCACGGGCTGCACTGATTTTCGGATCTTCACCTTGTGAGTGTAGTCCTTCACGTGACCCAGCTCGGGAGAGAAGAGGTGACTGTATTCCTTCAAGGACGTTGGAAGGCCCGGTAATGCTGGTGGGAGTCTCGCCATGTTCTCACGGCCTGGAGGAGCAACTTGCGTCAGAAGTCCATCGGACGTAGCTGCAGATTCCTGGGGTTGAAGACAGGACATCCACGCAGCTTTGATGGAGTCGGACGACACGTCTCGCTCTGAGGCCCGTGAAGGTACAGTTGTAGGCAGTGTCGTCCGCTCGTTGTGATGTTCAGGAGCTCCTGTCGAGCTGTGATCCGAAGATGATGGGTCAAATGGCACGACACTCTCAGAGCTCTGTTCGGAGGCTTCTGTTAAGTCCTCAGTTTTCGTATAGAGGCAGCTCATTGTTGATCCTTGAATCTGAAGATTCAGAGCTTTTACGGCATCCATTCCCAACAACGATGTGCCGGTATTCGCCATATAAAACACAATCCTGGCTGAACGCTCCTTGAACGTGACTGTTGTGTTGAACGCTCCCAGGACTTCAATACGTTGCCGGGAGTAGTTGAGGAGAGTTACCGGCGGTGGGATAATCTTTGCGTCATTTCTGAAGTACTTTTGAAAGACTTCCTTTTCGACGATGGACACTGACGAGCCGGTATCCAAGAGGAACGTAAGTGGTCTACCGTAGACACTTACGTTAATGTAAATTCCCATCCGGGAAGGCGTAGCTACATGGCAAAACTGTGTCTCGTCATCCTCTTCGTCGGAAAAGATTTCGTGGATTCGCACGTGACTTTGACGGTGGAGAGGTCGATGCCTGCTGCGGCACACGCGCTGGAAGTGTCCGATCCGGCCGCAACCGTTACAAGTCTTTCCTCGTGCTGGACACGTGTCGTAGCTCTGACAGCGGTCCACCCCGAATCCACAATTTGCACATAATCGACCGTCGCGATAGGTTTCGTGCCGCTTAGGTGGTTGGGCTTGAAATGCTCGGCGCGGCTGTCCAAACGCAGTGGATGGAGTCGATTGCTGGTCGTTGTACCTCGGAGCGCGATAGTCAGATCAAATGGGATCAAATGGCAAATGGGACGCACTCACGTGACTCTTGCTGAAATTGCGAGCTGTGCCGGTCGCCGTGACACGGTGGAAAGTTCTGCCCCGCTAATTGACGGGAGGACGAAGCTCCACGTGAAGGTCGGTAGTCGACGGTCTGGGCGGCGTGCGTGACGTTGCATGTGAGTTGCTTTTCTGTAGTAACGGTTATCTCTTTGGCTTCGGCTTTGACTCTTTCGATGTTCAGGACGATTTTCACCACTTGCTCGAAGGGAAGGATGCTATCCAGGAGCAGCCGTTCTCGAATTGTAGGTAAATAGCACTCCAGCCGTGAACTGTTCCCGGATGTTTTCGTCCTGTTGAGAACCGAAGTTGGCCGGAACTTCCATGTCTCGAAGCGCGGTCACCTAATCAGACAAGGATTCTCCAGGCTGTTGATGGCGCCGTCGAAAGCGGTGACGCTCCAGGCTGACGTCGCACGACCTCTTGATGTCCGCACTGAGGGCGTCGACAGCCTCTTGGTAGACATTTCTTGTCAGCAGTCCAGAAGTGGCTACCGCTGACGTCGTTGCTGGCGACGGCACAGCGACAGCGCGGAAAGAAGGCAGGTTGTCGAAGACCCGCTGACCCTCTATTCCCAGGCAGTGGCGGAGCATGTATCGGCGACGTTCCACGGGCAGTGCATGGACACCAGATGCACCCATGTAACATTCGAACAGCGAAAGCCATCGCTCCCAGGGAATTTCTGGAGTCCCTGGTTTGTCTAAGAAGTCTGGAGGCGGCTTGAGTCCGAATCCCTCCATCCTCGTCGCAAGAAAGGATGTGGTGTCTGGAGACCCGGAATGGAACGACCACACCTCAGCGCAGCTGCCACGAGACTCTATCTTTAATCTTTTTGGTAAAGAAGAGGAAGTAGAAAGGGCAAAGGACAGAAGAAGACGAAGTGACCGGAAAGTAATTAACTAGAAGATACAACAATGCTCATTTTTGCTAGCCCATTGTTTTTATTTACTGACGAAGACATGTCAAAGGTCGGAACGTCGGATTGAACTTCAGTTGTTGTTTCCATCAAGGTTTTACACCGGTAGCTGTTACGGGCCCGTACCCCCGGCTTCGCGGCGGCGTGAAAGTAAACGAAAAGTTTCTCCCGCTAAATTTGGCGAAAAACCTTGTGCGTCAATTTAATTTCCCCACTAAATTTGGCGAAAACAATTGACGTCATGAGACCTATGCACCAATTCAGTTTCCCCGCTATATTTGGCGGGAAAATTGAAGTCACGTGACCTGACCTCACGGGACCTACAGACGAATTCAAGTTCCCCGTCAAATTTAGCGAAAAAATGAGCGGCGATCACACGCCGTGACGCCTTTAGACAGCGACAGCTGTGGTGCTTATTCGACGATATGACGATGAGGATCGATTGACATTGGCCGATCGGTGCGTAATACGGTGATCTGATATTGAAATGACGTTGCGTTGTATTAGCGTCGATACGTTGTTGATGAATGAATGATTTTAAGGTTGTCGTGTGTTTTCCCGCAAAATCTGCCGTGGAAACTGAATTGGTGCATAGGTCACGTCAGGTCAATTTTTCCGCGTGCTAGACCACGACAGGAGTACATTACCGCCTATTTGTTATCATAATCAGGCGCCATGAAACGAAGAAAGAAAAAGGCGCAAACTAACACATCATTTTTAATATATTTTGTTTCGCTTGTCTACAATTTTTGAACTCTCTTTTAACATAACATAACAATTTTACCGTACTGTAGTTTCTGGAATAAAGTGCAGTGAAACGTGCAGCGAAACGAGAAAAAAAAATTATTGTAATTTTTTTAAGATCAGCAGGCGTGCCACCGTAAGATAATGTTTAGCCGCGCGAATACCAGAGACTATTGTTATTTTTCTACTTATTACATTCTCCGCAGTACTCGTAACCACACCCCATGATGCCTGCATAGATGTATAATTATAGCTCCAACGTCCGGTTAATTTACCCCATGTCGACCGTCTTCCCTTCCCGCCCTCGAATTCCACGAGGGTGGGAGGTGCCTACTGTGTTTATACGTCAGTTCGTTTTGAGACAATGGAGAAGTTAGTTCCATGCCATAAAGAACTGTACGCCTGGGTTTCTAAACGCAAGACGGGTTTCATAAAGGTCATAGTGTTTACACATTCTTTATAAATAAACAGATGTTGGAAAAATCTCCAGCAAACAATCTGTGTGCATCCGCAGGGGTTGGCATGTCTCAACGTGAACGGAATTTGAAACGCAAAAATTAAAAGCGAAAAATAACAACAAGAAACGTGACATGAGGCTACGGTGGAGAGAGAAAAAAAAGACGTTTTTGTATGGTGCACAATTGTATTTTTTATTGCCGAAATCATAGGTTCCGACCAGATAGGCCATCGATGTTTCGTAGCTGGCTGTTACCTGATCAAATATTGATGTTCTGATGTTGTAGAAAATGCAGTACTAGTATCTCTCAAGGCTTGTGATTATCTTTACAAACGTGCAGCAGTATGTTTCAGTCGTAAAGCGCTTCCTGCATAAATTCTATTTCTGCAAAACATCACGTAAATCCGCTCTTAATTTCCGTGTGCTGGAAGAAAGCATTAACTGTTGAAGAACCAACAGCTAAACAAGACTAGAAAACGTGTATTGTGTCGTCATTCTGGGTGACGACACCAGTTCGTCGTTCTTTCAATCCACCTTCTTCGAAATGCGTAGTGCGCATGTGCGCAATACCCGACACTCCTGAGTTGGAGGTGGCGTCCTCCCAGAACAGATCCTCAATCATGCACAAGCCTCGTTACCATAGTCCATATCGCGGAGAAGAATTTTTTTCGTTTTGCGAGGGACATTTTGTTTTAAACTAAGCCGTTCAGCCACCTGAACTGTTAACACGAGGTGACACGCGCGAGAAGCAAAATATACACAGTCAGCAGATTCAGTTTGGAGAAAATAAAAATCAGGATGCGGTTAAAAATTTATGGAATGAACGCAAGTAAAGGTAGAAACTCTGCCTCTAATCTTAGGAACGAAATCGCTTTGTCAATATTCGGTACACCTTCATCGTAATTTTTTTTTTGGCACTTTCAGCACTAGCTATTACACTCTCCCAGGCTTGCAAATATCTTTGTCACTGAAGCTCTTTTATTTTCTATAATTTTCCAAATCCTGAAAAGTTCCACTCAGGACATTTTTGTCCTGAGTGGGACTGAGTGTCCTGAATGGGACCACTACAATACGACGCATATTTACTGTTTTTATGTGAAACGTAAGAACCCAAAGATCGATATTTTTACAGCGATTGCCATTATGTGCTCTTCACACCACTGGAAATGACGTCCGTTCTTCATGTTGTAGTCTTTAATGTTGTAGAAGTTTGTCATGTAGTGCGTCCGTCGTCGATTTTGCCAAATCCTTGAAAAAGATCACCCGGCGCCTGCGGGAATCGAACCTGGGTCCGCTGCGTGGGAAGCGGAGGCGTTAGCACTGAGCTATGCCACCGCTTTCTTTTTTCATTGCAGAATTACACAGCACAAACAAGTTCAGGCTAAGAATACAGTCTCACCGTCATCCGCGAACACCAGGTACTGTATAGACCGAATACTTTTATGAGGTCGTATGGTACAAGCTCCCGTGTAGTTATCGGAAGAAAATGTATCGAATGGGCCGTAATTCCTAAGTCTTTTTTCAAGGTTCTCTGCAACACATACCAAAACAACAAGGTATTTTTAAATAAAATAAACACGTGTTCCGTAGCTTAGGGTATTTATACAGCAAATATTTCATGGTCTATGGGCAAAATAAATACTTTCACGGAGAGCGTCGAGGTATGAAGATAGAAAAATAAACTTTTGGCATACGGCTGGATTTACATTTTCTGACGCGACAGAGAACGTCTTGGCAGGGTCCCCGATTGCGCAATGTACAATACAAAGCTCTAGAAAAAGAGCGTCATAGAGGGCGCTGGACAACGATTTTCTAGTTACGCTTGACAACTATTCTCTAGAATAGTGTTCTGCTAAAAAATGTATGCATCAACGACCTCTTTCAGTAATCAGACATATTTAATGGCTGCTCGCCATGACTCGAATCTAGAAACGAAGGAATGAGTCCCGCCAGTTTTGTCTGAATAACCGCGTGCCTAAAACGCTGTTCGATATCACGTAGAAATATGTGTCGCGACACGAGCTGACGCACAAATAAATGCGATAGGACTAATCCCTCAAGAAAATACGACGGAAGGGGTTGTTTCTTCTCATTCGCTCCAAATTTGAATTGCAGATGAGCGTGGCATATATCCCATGCTTTTTCTTCATAACACGTTTAGGGACACATATGAGCCTAGAAACAAGAAAGATGTTGCAGGCCGCTGCTCTAGCGAAAATTGATAGGTCGCGATTTGGCCACCGTGACACCCTCACTTTCAATTCACCTGGGGCTTCGGACCAATAGACACTTGGAATACGCATGTGCTGCAGCGGTACGCCGAGGTATCTCGTAGGCGCCGTGCCCTACCTGATCCCTTCAAACTCGGAGCGCTTGTGGCCCATGTACCGTACGGTACACGGGCCACAAAGCGCTCCGAGTTTGCTAGCGCTCCGAGCGCTCCGAGTACAAGGTTTTGGCACGTGCCGAAACCCTGTACATTTTTCTAGATTTACAGCGACATCAGTAATATAACAAATATCTTTAACTAAAGCAATAACGTTGTTTACACTTTTTTGTCAGTGCAAATAAACTGCTACATCATCAGCATACGCTATTACCTTCACTTCAAGGTAATTAAGCGTATAACCATGCACGTTTCTATAGTTAGCGACACTTAAACAGAACGGCTCAAGATAAAGTGTGAATAATAATACCAGGAGCGGGCAACCCTGACGTACTAAGGACAGCACGGGGATGCTGCAAGTTGGGTTATGATTTACAATCAGTCTCGTAGAACAGCCATCATATGCCATTCGTACCCCTTCAAAAATAACATCTCCAATGTTCATCTTGTCACGAATGAAGGGGACGAGAGAATGAACAGTGAACTGAAAAGAAAGGTTTAATCGGCGAACTTGAGTTAAACAAAATAAAGAACAAGCATCGAGGCAGGAGAAAAGCGGGCGGCGATTTCGGCGAAGTAACAGCAAGCGAGGGCGTGACTGACTCGACAAGGTCGCGGGCAGCTCCTTATCTACTGTGCGTCACTATATCGAAAATTCGGCAAAGAAGGTTCGAGCGTCTCGCTCTCGTGGCGAAAATTATCTGGCACTTTCTAGAACAAGAAATCAGGCCTAAATTATAAAAGTTACGTCCGGAGCAAGAATAAACGCAATTTTTTAGAAGTCCGTGATCGAGCGTTGCTTTCTCGGCCATGTGGGCGGCATTATGTTGCAAAATGGCCCAAAGAAATTTGTGACGTAAACGATCAAATGCTTTTTCTAAGTCAATCTGTAGCATGGCAATCTGTTATCCTTCCTCTGTGCAACGTTCTAAAATGCTTCTGGCTACGTGAACGTTCGTCTGGATTGTCCAGCCTTTTCTGCCACACGTTTTATGGTCCCCCACCTATTGGCAAATTACTTGCTGTAGCCTTACGTTCAATATTTTTGCTAATATTTTATAACCAACATTACAAGACTTAATGGTCGATAACTTTCTACTCGGCGGAACTTGGCGGCGAACTCTGATTTTGGAATTAGCACACTCTGTGCTCAAGAAAAAGATAGTGGTAATTATTTGCTTTCGTAAGATTTTTCTGAATTTCTAAATCTTATAAAATATTTCCGATATTTTTTTGAAATTTTGTTGTAAAATTTAAACAAAGCCCGTCAGGGCCTGGCGTTTCACCCTTGGGCAGGTCGCCTGTTACCTGAAATCTCCCAAGATGCCTACACGGTAGGTATCGTGGGAGATTTCAGCAGATGAAGCACGGCCGATAAAAGCCGTTAAAAACGATCCACGGGAGTCCGCTTTTCTTTTTTTGCGTCCGTTTCGAACAATGTTTTCCGCTTCTCGAATGATGCCCCAGCTTTAACAACCCCCTCTATACTGAGGCTTTTGTAGTACTCAATGACAGTGTTGTACACGTTCCTCAAAGAAAGGAACGAAAGCTCGTTCCTCGTTCCTTGTGATTTTTGGAACGCGTTCCCGTTACAAGTTACATCTGTGAAAAGGAACTCGTTCCCGTTACAGTTTAAAAAATGAAACGTATCGTTACATATACGTTACTTTTCTATTTTGATAACTACTATATTTAGTTAAATCAAGCAGAGCTTTTTTTTATCTATTCCATTAGTAGTGAACATACGAGTTTGTATGTCGTCATGGAAGGGCAACAGGAGAAGAAAACAAGCGGAAGCAGGGTTTTATTTGTTGATATATTCAAGTTAACAATCTCAGCTTTTAACCATATTCATGTTTGTAGTGGACGATTCAGACGAGCCGAATGTACTTTTACCCAACATTGTACGAGCGTTTTACAACAACCTCACACGTTTCAATTGAACAATGTCCCTTGTCCGAACCTAACAACAGTTGCTTCTCGATGTTGCTGTCCGCAAGACGAGCAAGTGGAGGAGAGGGTAGGGCTTTTGGAAGGTCAGTCTTAAAAAACTACAAATACTTCTTTGTAAGGTTGGCTTTGTTGTTCATTTTGAAGGTGAACAAGGTTTTGAACAAGAGAAGAAATAAAGGTGCTTTTTTGTATCTTTTAAGTGACCAATGTTCGGGATACAAGGGTGCGTTCGATGTCTGGCAATCTGTGATCTTGTTGTAACTGTAGGTCTCGTTATGGAAGTTCACAAGTGGCTGTAGTCGGCCTTAGATTTCTGGGTGTATGACGATTCATGGAACCAAAGAAAGTAGCTGAGCTTGAAACAACCCTCTTTCTTTGTCTTTTCCTACGACTAAAAGCCTTGCTTTTAGTACCGCAATTTCGGGCACTCAAAAAAAGAATCAATGTCCACCAGCTCTCCTGCACCCGAAACTGTTAGCAAGCGAGGACCACACAAAATAATCCATAAGATTAGCAGCCAAAAATGTAACGAGATCCTGCACTTCGTAAATATATTGTTTTTGTACTTTCAAGATTTTCCTGTTCGAAATAAAATAAAAATTACCTCACTGGACGAAAAAAAAGAACGCCGTTACTCTTTCCGTTCCAGTAAGAATGTAACGCGTTCCCGTTCTAGTTCCAGCGATGAAAAATGGAACGGTGGCATTCCTTCGTTCCTCCTAAAAGGAACGCGTTCCAGGAACGCCGTTGCTTGGAACGCCGTTCCGTACAACACTGCTCAATGACTACTGCACACGTTCTCTGGAAAACAATTTAGCCTATAAAATGGCGTCGAAGCACTGTCAATGCCAAGAGCTCATGCCAGGAGACGCGCTCTCACGCACTCCGGAACAAAAAGAAACAAAACTGGTAACTAAATAAAACGAAACAAAATCGTTCGGAACAAAGTCGGTGTCTATTTTGTTCTGAACGCTTTTTTTCACGCACACCCTGGTGCGAGAACGTGACGCCGATGTCCAATGACTTCGATGTGATGTGTCGCAGCTCTCGCTATGACCGTACCGGGGATTAGCCAGACTTGTGCCCATCTTAAACACTCTACTTAAGATACTGTAATTTAAATACTTTTGGTAGTATTTTGGTATCTTGGAAATATATTTAGTAAGCATTATTTGCCTACTCTATATTAATTACATTTTTTTCTCATTTTGGACTTAGTATCTCAAATACATTTGCAACCTTGGAAAAATAATTCGCCGGAACTATCGACGGAATTAGGGATCGTTAGGCTCCAGGGAAAAGCCGGACTGATTGCAAACTTGGAGCCAACCTACCTAACACAGAACGGGAAACAAGACACGAGCAAAGCAAAACGCAGCCTCCAAATGCCAACACAGGATCAAATGGATAGCCCAAGGATGACCGTGTACTCTCGTTCACTTTTAATTTTTTTTTCATGGTATTTTTGAATGAGACGTCCCGTTTGGAGCGAGCAAAGTGCTGGTGACGTCATCCGGATTTTACACTCAGACCCCACTTTCTGTCTGGAGCTACAGTGGTTCCGTCTACGGGGGAGTGACGCCAACTCTCGGTACGATCACAATGGACCATTTTCGGAAATCTAAGTTCAGAGGGTTCTGTATAAAAATTAGCAAACACGTTTTCGTGCGAGCACAGGCCCTCTCTCGGCCAAAGAAGCTTGATCCTGCTGGCTTTATTGAGCTGCAGTAACCTAGATTTGGCATTCGCAAAGCTCTTGTGTGCCTATTCTGTCATAACTTTTGCCCCGGAGCTCGTTCCAACAGCGTTGCTTTCATCTCCTTCTAAATGCGTGCATTGTATCTCAATTAAAATCTTCAAAACGAGCTTTCCGCCAGGTGGGGTCATTGATAAACTAGTGGATTCTTATTCTGGAACCTTGATCATCTTCACCTCAGTGCGTCAGGAATGGTTTGAACTGGTGCAGAAGGGGGCAGGGGAAGGTGGGTTTAGGAGCGGTGTTAGTGGAGACTCTCCTGTGTTCCCCTCTAGTCCTTCCGAATATTTCTTCTGTTTATTTTGTTGACAGGTTGAAGGTACAGGTGCTCCTTCTCGCTTTTGACTGGGGGACAAATTACTCGCTCTTGGTGTTAATCAGCGAAAGAAGCTGCTGTCCTCGAGTGTATGTTTCTCGTGTGCGTGCACGTGTGTCGTTCACTCACGTACTCATCAACAAGTCTGGCTATCTGATCAACTGTTAGTTCGGCTGTTAGGGATATTCAATGCCTGACTACATGTTGAATCCCTCGAATCGCGGCGGGGAATATTACGAACTTATTGCGGAATGCGTCATGAGCGCCCGCCGTCAGACAAATGCGCGGCAGATGCCATGTCTACAGTACATGAGTTCATTTGTTCCAAAAAAAATATTTCGGCATGATTTATGTTGCATATCCCGAATTATTTCAGAGTAAACTTTGATTGCAGCAGCTAAGGCGCTTCTTGAAGTTTATAAAGGTCACAGTAAAATCGGGATTTTCAGAGAAGGCATCACAAATAGAGAACCCTTTCTGACTTTTTATTCTTGAATTACCATGCATGCGAAGTATCTTGAAAAGTAATTCAATTACTTTTTTAAAGTTGTTGTACTCTCCACAAGATAGTTTGTAGTAAAAGTAACTTGAATACTACTCTAAATACATTTTCAAATTGGTATTAAGTATCTTATCTTAAATATTTTGTTCAGTATTTGTCACAACACGGATTAGCACAAGACGGCTCATTGTTTACCGTGTCCAACGCTTGGGAAGCGCGTGGAAAAACACACACACACAAAATAATAGCAAAAATAAAAGAAATTTGACGCGCGAAAGAGCTTGTTACAGAAACGTTCCGTCGAAGTTTATGTCCTCGTTCCCCAATTTGAGCTGCTTTTTTGGTGACGTATTTGGCGAAGGCAATTTTGAATATGTTTAGAGGTGTCGCAACTTACATGTACAAAATAATTATTACTGTTATTCACAAAATGCGTTTATTTTTACAACGACTGTAAAGGCTGACTTTAAAAAAATAAAAAGAGACCGGAAGTTTTAGTGACAAAACAACTGCTGTCTCTTAGCTTCTTCTTCACACTCTCAATATGGTATGGTGCCGGGAAGTTTGTCGGAATGGCGGCACGTTTCAAATGAGTTCGGAATACGATTTCCAGCGATTTGGATACACTGTGATTTTTCTCAGATTCTATGTCAACAAAGCGGTGAGAACAGATCAGAGGGTATAAAACTAGCCCCTAAAGCAGCGTTACCAGATTGGGTTATTTATAGCACAATCGAGCTACTTTTTGTTGAACTTGACGTTGAAATGTACTGGTTTTCTATATGAATACTTTTGGGTTGTTTTCCATTTTTGCTTGCCAGCGGCAGAAGACACACCCTATATCAATCTCGGCAGGGAATCATTCGAGAAATTCGAATTTTCTGGAAATATTGAAGATATTATTAGACCAAAACATTCTAAAAAGCAGTTTCTAGAAGCAGTACACGTAGAACAGTTCGATAGGCAATTTAAACCAGGAACCCGCTAGGTGAATCTTTATAAAAAAGACTAGGAATGCCGCAGAAATCTGTTTTTCCCCGGAGTTTGTTGTGGTGATATAGTCAGATACATCATAAGAAAGACAGTGTGAGGGGGAAAAGGGCGCTAATAAGAAAAACCGCTGTGGAAAGGAGGTCGATCCTCACCACTTCAGCTTTCCTAGTTTCGACCCTTTTCCCCTCGCATTGTCTTATGTTATATCTGACTAGTCAATGGATGACCCATCCGTCGACCACCACCGGTGTGACCTTTTTAAGAATATTTTTATTGTCCCTCTTTTGACACTTTTCCGTTGAGTTCAGGGTTCCAACAGTTATAGTGCAATGGTTCTCATGAGATATCTTTTTTTTATATTTCTCATGTTGTCTGAGTACCGTTATCGCTGCCCATGTTCAATGCAGCGTTTGAACATGTCAGTAGCAGACTTATCTGGAAATCGAAAGAGCACTGCCACTTATTAAACGAAGGGCAAATTCGTAACGCAAAGGTAGTGCATCGTGTAAGGGATGAAATTGCGATAAGCCTATTGCCATGTGCGTGAAAAATTCCGAGTAGAAAGCCGATAAATTGTTGGTTTGGTTTTGGACTATTTCGGCTATTTCTTTTTTGTTGGTTTGGCTACATTTTGGCTATTCGTGGCAGCCGTTGGGCGGTTTGATAGCTCTACTATCTAGCAACACTGTGTATGGATGAAAACCTCTGGAGCATTGACCATTCCTTCGTAGGCCATATGTGACTTGCAAACTGTTCTGCATACATTGCCTTTAAAGCGGTGGGTTTCTGGAACAAAAATATAGAAATAGACCTGAAATAGCCACATAGCCTTCAACCAAATTTTCACGCAAAATACAACAAAAAGTTTCCTAATTTAGCTATAAATAACCCAATCTGACAACACTGCTGCATTGCACGTTACGCCAATCATGTGAACACCGCTGAAAGCCGAGAGGAGACGCCGCTGACGTCACCAGTTAAGTTTATCCGGAGATGTAAAAATAAAAAAAAGTAGCAATGTCGATGACATTTAGCGAAATATCTGCTAGACCATAGCCTCCTTTATACTGATAATGCCTGCCCAATGGTTGGCTTACCCATGCTTCGTCGTCGTTGCGCCTGCTTCCCCTATTTGCCACTAGAGGTGCCAAAACCCCGTACAAAAATGCAGACGACGCTTCTCCGCTGCCCGCTGCTACAGTCCACTGTGACGCCATTTGTGAATTGAATACATTTGTAACCCGTGCTACATAGCTAGCGCAGGGCACCGTAAGTATAGTATATAAAAAAAGTCTTAACCTTTCTTTTAGCTTTCACTTCTTGGTTTTGTTTCTATGCTGAAATGTTACCAGACCTCTGGTGCTTGTCATAGCGACAACAGTAATAGTCAATCCAAATTAAAAAGCAGACAGAGAGGCTGGCGGATGTTCACGACGTCGCAACAGCAGCCACTTAGCGTTTTTATTGCTTTTGGAGCAGAGCCGCAAAACATACGGCACGCGGACCACATGTGGCAGTCAAGGGATTTTTCTCAGGACCGCGAACGAGCCTTCGCTGACCGGAAACATGCGCACCCGTCAGCAACGCTCTGACTGGGGATCTTGAAATACATTTTCAATTTTTTTTAATTTTTTTAAGCTCAGTTTTTTTTTTTTTATCTTCTGACCGGTTTCTTCTGGTCCGCACTGTTTTTCACGGATGCAGTTCTAGAGCTTTAACGATTTCCTAGATAGTGGCTGGTTGAAGAAGATCTTCTTGAGGTCATGCTAGTCAGACACGGATGCAGAGTAGTTTGTGGAAATTGGCCTGAAGTACTTCGTACACAGAACTTGCAGGAAATCTTTGTAATGGTTTACATCTTTATCTGCCTTTGCGCATTTCACAGCGCCATGGTGCATAAGTGTATCTACCGAAGTCTCAATAGCTGCAAACAAAGGCTTTTTCAGCATATTTTGTTTTTTTTAGTATAGTATAGTATAGACCTGCCCTGTCCTGGTGCTTGATGGTGGAATCACTGTGAGCCTTAGAAGCCTGCTTAATAACCAGTAGGAAGCAGTCACTGCAGTTGACATGTTCTTTCACCACCCGTGCCAAATATCCACCTACTACTACGTGACGCCACACGCACACCGTGTGGCGTCACGGTGTGCGTGCCGGGAGCCGCAGACAGCCTCGTGCTATTGAGCTATGCCGGCTATGGCTAAGCGTTCTAGAGCTCTGCGAATCGAACGATGACCGAAAGAAGTTACTCGTGTCACAAAAACATTCCGTGATCACGTGACCTATTTGAGCACGTAAGGTCACGTTACCGCGTAACCTAAGTTGGAAAGCTTACGTTATCACATAGCTTAACGTGATAACGTAGCTTACGCTAGCTACAGTGAACTGAAGTAGCAGACAGCGGACAAGCGTCGTCTACTTTTCTGTATGGGGTTTTGGCGCCCCTAGTAGCAAATATGTGAAGTAGGCGCGACGACGACAAAGAAATCATTGCGCAAGGCATTTCCAGTATAAAGGAGGCTATGGCTAGACTCAGCCGATTTCACCGTCAACTCGCCCGCTAGACTAATACTAAAAAGCGCACAAAACGTCGGCGGAAGAGAAAAGGACAGTAGAATATTAGTGATGTACCAACTAGCTCAAATGACCACTTCGCCCGCTAGACTCAGCCGATTTCGGCCACTTGACTCGTTCTAAAGTTTGCCGGACCGTCTGAGAAACATTTATACAGACCTAGGTAGTAATATTTGAAGTGTGGTCTTTCTAGTTGACACTGAAGTTTATTGCATCGTTTTTCAAAAGCAAAATAGAAGCTGAGAGGGCCTTTAAATGGTCTCTGACAACACCAACATCGATTTTTTTATATATGCATTTTGGAAACGACTGAAAATTGCACATAATTGAAAAGGTTGGAGAAGACGGACGAAGAAGGAAGCAAACACAGAACTTCTTCATCAAAATGATTCCTACTGATCGCCCTAAAGATATCAAGATTGAGAACTGCGTATTTGCAGAGATAAAAATATATTTTTTTAGAATGCTTGATTTGAAATTCTTGCCGGAATCTATGATATAGTTAGCGAAATGGCGCACTCATTGGCTTTTTAGCTGACTTCAAATAGGATGTGTTGCTTAACTTACTCTCTTTCCCTCCTATCGTTCATAGGCAGGCGTATGTGCCACCCGTTCAACCGCGAGTGTATTCCGTGAGTCCTTTCTTTCCGAGCATACGACGCGTCACTTTTCAGTTCCTTTTTTTTTTAGCAATGTTATACAACGTCTCAACTTAGCATGGATAATTGCTAGCAGTGCATGCTAAAAGCGCGAGCTAGTCACTTTGGATAAAGCCTCGGCGGCTGCACGAGCTCTTTTGCAGCGAGTGATCGAGTCAAAGCAGTTAAGGCTACCCGCTCGCGCTTGCAAAGCCTTCGCAGTTAAGCGCCGTTCACACACTTGCAACCGAGTAGGACCAAGAGAGACAAGACTGGTTTTTAAGCCGCTTGCGACAGCTTAAGACATGCTCCACAGCAGCGCATCTGGTCTTAAGCCGTCGCAAGAGGCTTAAAAACCGGCCTCGTGTCAGCCGGTCGTTCTAAGTTGCAAGTGTGTGAACGGGCCTTTATGCTTCCTCTCACCTTATTAGCGTGGACCATTGTTAGCCGCCCATGCTAAAAGCGTGAGCTAGTTGCTTTGGATGAAGCCTCGGTGGCTGCACGAGCGCTCGCCAAGCGAGTTATAAAATCAAGGCAGTTAAGGGTATCCGCTGGCACTTGCACAGCCTTTGCAGTCATGCTTCGTCTCACCTTAGCATGAACCATTTGTTAGCCGCGGATGCTAAAAGCTCGAGCTAGCTGCTTTGGATGAAGTGTCGGCGGCTGCACGAGCGCTCGTGCAGCGAGTGCTCCAGTCAAGGCAGTCAAGACTACCCGCTCGCGCTTGCACAGCATTCGCAGTTAGTCCATGTTAAGGTGAGACGAAGTATAGTCGGTCTATAACGATTTTTAGTAAGGTAAGGAAGAGAAAGACTTGTAGCAGGCTTTAGTGTGCGACGTGAGCGGCGATGTCGCAGAGTTGCTGCGTGAGGCTCTGCCAGTACTAGCAAATCTAAAAGTGCCGCGCTACACAAGCTTTTTTTTTTTTTGCTTTTTTAAATATAAAGCACAATGTAATGCTTGGTTGGCTGCAATCTCCGTGCAATACCCGGAATAGTCAGTCTGATACACCCTTATCTGTACTCGCCAATTTGTTGACAAGGACTATGAGAAAAACCTCAATGTATCCAAATCGTTGGAAGTTGGATTCCGACCTCAATTAAACGTGCCGCCGTTCCGATGAACTTCCCGGCATCGAGCCATATTGAGAGTATGAAGAAAAAGATATGAGACGGCCAACGTTTTGTTATTAGCACTTCCGGTCTCTGATTTTCAATTTGCGAAGTCAGCAGTGTATTTATTGCCTTTACAGTCGTCGCACAAAAAAAAAGCATTTTATGAATAACAATTATTATTATTGCAGACAGGTAACTTACATCTCTTAACTTTTTCCAAAAATTCCTTCGCCTATTACGTGACCAAAAAAACAAGCTAGGAGATTTGTGTTCTCCCACGCGATTCTGAAACGTTTGATACGATAATTAAAATATCGATCATGAGGTTCAGCAGCCTTGTAGGCGTTACCGAAAAAAAGAAACAAAATAAGTTACTCGTTACTTGAAAATAAAAGTGACGCGTCGTGTTCTGCATCTAACAACGTTCCTGAAATAATCGGGTATCGTCGTTTCATGCACGCCTCCATTTTTCTACTGTCGTCAGTTCGCACCGAGCCTTGTTGTCAGATCCGATAATTGCGCTGGATAACACTGACACCCCTCTTGGATCCCCGCTGTTCGTGTGAATGCTTGAGTGGGTGAGGGAGTTTCACTGGTCACACGCATTCCTCCCCGTAGAGCATGCGGCGTGTGAATACCGATTAAGATAGAGGTAGAGTTTTCACTTTTACTTGATTTCACACCTTCAATTTGAAGCTGCATGCGGAGTTTGATTTTCGCCAAACTGGATGTGGCGAGTTTGTGTACATTTTGCTTCTCACGCGTGTCACCTCATGTTAACTTTAAGGATGCTGAATAGCTAGGTTCAGAGCAAATTGTCCGAAGCTAAACGTAAAAAAAGTTCTTCCCCGCGAAAAGGACTCTGTAAACGAGGCTTATGCAAGATTGCGGATATGTTTTCATTGCACGCACTCGCCAAGTCAGGAACGTCGATCATTGCGCTCATGCGCAATACGCATATCGGAAAAGGTCAATCAGAAGAAGGTATGACTGGTGTCGTCACCTAGAATGACGACAAAATATAAGTTACCAATTTTTGTTTAGCTGTAGGTTCTGCAACAGTTGACGATATCTTCCAGCAAACGGAAATGAAGATCGTATTTACGCGGTGTCCGACAGAAATGGCATTTATGCGGGAAGCGTGTTACGCCTGAAAATACTGCTGGACGTTTTTAAGGATAATCAGAAGCCCTGAGAGATATTAGTACGGGATTTTCTTCAATATTTAAAAATTAATGTTTCATCGCGTAAACCAGCTCTGAAACATCGACCTATCTGGTCCGAACATGAGACTTTGGAAATAAATAATCAAAGTGTGCATTGCACAAACACGTTCTTTTTTCTCTCCGCTGTAGTCCCGTATAACGTTCTTTTTCTTTTTCTAGCTTTTGATTTTTGCGTTTTAAAATCCGTACCCGTAGAGGCATGCCAACCCCTCCGGGTGCATACAAATTTTTCGCTGCATGTCGCCATCTTTTCAACATCTGTTTATTCATAAAGAATGTGTAAACACTTTGACCTTTACGAAATCCGTCTTTTGTTCAGAAACCCCGGGGTACACTCCTTCATGGTGCGGAACTTACTTCTAAATTGTCTGAAAACCAACTGACGTATAAACACAGTACGCATCTCGCATTCTCGTTGACGTCGAGGGTGGGCAAGGCAAAACAATAGACATGCGGTAAATTAACCGCGCGTTTGAGCAATAATGATACATGTCAATGCAGGCGTCATAAGGTGTGGTTTCGAGTTCTGCGGAAAATGTAAGAAGTAAAAAAATAACATTAGTCTGTGGGATTAGCGCTGCGAAATATTGTTATACGCCTGCACGTCTGCTGGTCTTCAAAAAAATGTTAATAGTAGGGGTGGGCGAATATTCGAACTTTCGAATACGAATCGAATACTATACACTTAATATTCGTATTCGATTCGTATGCTAAGCCTTTGGGATTTTTCGAATATTCGTCGTAAGACGAATATTCGAAATTAATCGAATATAAGATAACGTATTCACAAGCCTAAGCTTTGCTTTCGGTTTCGATTTCGGTAAGCAAGGGCCATTGACAGCGACATAGCTGCATCAGTGTTGCCAACCGTAGGGTAATTACCCTACTTGTAGGGTATTTTAGGCATTTTTGGTACATTGTAGGGTTGTAGGGCCGCCCGGCCATTTCCCCGCCAAAAGTAGGGTATTTTCAGACGTTGCTTTTTCAACGGCGAGCATAATTCAACCAGCAAAAACACAGTAAAAAAACAAACAAAAAACTGCTGTGCAAGTTTTGCATAGCTTTGCAACCCGTGTGCTGCCACACCACGACATCATGCAAAACGAAAGTATCCAAGTTGCTAGACTTGCTAACAGAGAGCACCACACACTAAGATGGAGAGTATTGGAGAGCTGGAGCAAGTGGGGGAGGTGGGAGGAGTGGGAGTTTGGAGCCAGAAGAGGTATTTTCCCAGTGGACTTGTTCCCTCCAATTTTTCTCTGATGACTCTGGTCCATCCGACGGTTCTTGTTACACCTGCGAAACACGTGGCACCGCGGGTGAAACCACCCCGAGCCCACCATAATCGGCAACGACCTGTTCAACTGGACTTTTCTACGCGTTGACGTAAGGTGTGCATGCTGCAAATAACCATATCTGGAACTACCACTCGTCCTGGGCGCTCTTTTGTTATGGCGCGTTGCAATTAACTCTTCCCTTACCACGTCCATAGAGCGTCGATCACCGATGATCGACGCGTACGGAGACCGATTTCAAAGCTCCCGCGGAGCTTTCCGGCACGTTGTGCAGTCGGTAGGCTGTTTGAAGACTCTAGTTTAAGTTTCTAATTTGGTAGCTCGTCTTTGACGACAAATCGGCTCAACATGTTGGTTGGGGAATATTACCCTGTATCTTCATAATCCATGCAACAGTGTTATTTGAACAAAGATTTGTCTCGTAGGGTAAAATGTAGGGTAATAAGAAACATTCGTAGGGTAATGTAGGGTTTTTTGGACGCTGGCGTGGGGTATTTTCGAAAAATAGGTTGGCAACACCGAGCTGCATGGCGGCTTCAAACTAAACTGGTGGCGTCGGTGCAAGGAGGTTTGCGTCGGTGTAATCTGCGAGTTTTTGCTCCCTTGTGACTCCTGACTTTTTAAACTGTGCTCACTTTCGCGTTTGCCTACTCGTGTTATGGCGGATGGAGATGATTGCGGGGAACCGTCTGCGAACCGGATGAACGAAAGGGAAACGGCATCAAAACGAAAAGAGAGAAGCGCTATTTGGAAATGTTTTGCGAGGGTGACGGCATCGATGGCGGAATGTACGGCATGCGAGTCAACGCTTAAAACGCCCACAGGTACGACAACGCCCCTTGTCAACCATCTCAAAGTATGCACCCTGCGTTGCTGAAAGAGTATCGTGGGATTACTACTTTTACGCCAGGAAAAGATCAACCAACGCTGAAAGACTTCGTGCGCACCGCACAAAGTCCGTCAGCTAGAAAAGAGGGTGCGAGCGCTAAATAACAAGGGGGCCGCCGTGGTGGCGCTTGATTTACACTGGAACCGTATTGTGGAAGACCGCGGCTTCAAAGAACTTCTCACAGAAGCCGTTCCCAACTATCACCTACCATCCCGCTCTACACTCTCGCGCGTGCTAGTGCCACGGGCGTACGACGACACCCGAAAGAAGGTGAAATCAGAGCTCAACAGTGTCTTTAAAGGCGGCACTACCACTGTTGCCTTCACAAGCGGCATGTCGACATCGCGCGCCAGCGAAAGTTACATGAGCTTCACCTGCCATCTTCTCACTCCAAAATTCATGATGAAGCGGTTCACAGTGAACACTCGACACATGGCTACCAGTCACAGTGCTGTGAACAGTCACAAGAGCAAGGCTCAACGACGTCAGCAGATGTTTGGCAAACATTTAACCACTTAGCCAAAAGTGCAATGGAAAGCAAAGTGCTTTCAGCTTCAGAATGGAAAGTTGTAGCGTATGCGGAGGAGGCACTGCTATAGAGAGAGAGTGATCCGTGTTGGTGGTGCCGAACTGTCAGGTGCTTAAGACATTCGAGTCTGGCGAAGCTTTGCATCAAATACCTGGCAATAGCTGCCACTTCCGTGCCGAGTGAGAGAGATTTTCTCTGCGGCTGGAGGTGTAGTTTCCGCTCTAAGGGAGCGCCTCCTACCTGCCCATGTGCGGCAGTTGATTTTTCTGCATGACAACTTGTGATCTTCCCTACAACTAGAATTTTCGTTTTTGTGTTTTTATTCTCGTTAACACCAGTGCCGCGAAAATTCTAGTTGCAGGGAAGATTACAAGTTGTCATGCAGAAAAATCACCTGCAGTTGAAAAATCAAAAGACAAATCAACTGCAGTTCCCACACGTGAAAATAAAAATGCTGTGAATATATGCACCTGCCTTCGACTATTCGTTATTCGATTCGATATTCTAAGCTAACTATTCGTATTTGACTCGTATTCAATTCGTAGTTCGACAATATTAATATTCGCACACCCCTAGTTAATAGCTTTTTTTACCGCACGTTATTTAGCATTGTAATTTTTTGTATGTGTGTGCAGAGCTCTTCTGAGAACCATATTCTAGAAACTACAGTATCGTTAAACGGCTGTGTATTAAAAGTGAATTAAAAAATTGTAAACAAACGAAGAACCATATATTAAAGACTAAATTTTAATTTGGGGCTTTTTGTGTTGAGTTTCATGTCGCCTAATTTTAAAAATAAATGTGGGGTAGCGTGCTCGTGTCGTGGTCTATACAACATTTAGCTTAAGTCCATACGCAGACGACGCTAGCAGCTAAGGGGACCAAACAGACTGCGTCAAAGCGCACCATCAAAGTGTTCTGTCATGTTTCTGGAAGTGTTCTATCATCGCTGAACCCGCCATAAAATGAAAGGGCCCAGTGACTTGCGCTTTTAACGCTCTCTGATTGGTCCCATTAGCTCGTAGATTCGTCTGCGGCTCGAGTTAGGCTAAAACGAAATATAGCATACTGAACAATAACGTCAGCTACGCATACTCCTGCGAGCCAACGCAAACAGACGCGTATTTTTGAGTATTTTCAAGGCGACATCCGGTCACGATTTAATCTGTGGTGGGTAATGAACGTTGAGAATGACACTGTGACTTTCCGACATAGGCGTTACTTGAAATGTGCATGTTCGCTGGAGTTCGGCAAATTCGATAACCGCGAATTGTCTTTTTTGTTATTATTTACGTAAGCTTCCGTAAATGCTACTGTCTTGCAGAGATCGAAACTTGTCCTCCCAAAACACTGATTCTTTGTGAAAAAGTAGGGGCTTCAATCTACGCTGTGAAGGTGGTTGGACAGCGAAGCTGTGATATCACCTGCAACGATTGTCCACTGCACCAAACATAGCCTTTTTAATGCAAACGCCACAAGGTGGTGCTCCACTTTTTGACGTCCCAGAGAACTTCCGGTTTATAAAAATAATGAACAAAGGCCACCTCTGCTTGAAATGTAGATAAAAATTAACCACCAATTCTCCAGGTGAGCGCCAAGAAAAAAAAAGAAAAAACGAAGGAGTGCGAGATCTGTTAAAATGTTTCAAGTATTTTTGTAAACCAATTTGCCTCCTCCAAGATGTAATATTGTACAGCCAAAGACACTCGTTAAATCTCCAAGTTTGTTGTCCGCGTAGCATTTATCCTTTCTAGCACTGGTGACATAAGCTCAACAGGCTTGCAAAGACGGTGCGACCGAAAGTCGTTTGGGACGCAAGTGGCAGTTCATGTTGGTAAACAGCAAAAGGGGGTATACAAAATGATTGACGAAAGAAAAGTAAATGCACCGCACCAAAACTTTTTTTATATATATGAAAGACTTAGTACGTTGCCGATGCCGCGGCAGCTTATACAACCGCAATCTTCACCGAGAAACGCATGGGGCGAGCGCTACGTGCTTCACATTGTTAGCGGTGTTAGTTGCGGGGAGTATTACTTGCTTATCATCACTCACGTGGTTTTGACACTTGTTTTGTGTTTTTTTCTTTATTGAGGCAAGGGTCAAAACCACAATAGTTTTGTAATGAGCAGCCGCAGACTGTCGCCGCGAAGCGGTGTGAACGCAGGCGGGGAGGTGGGTTAACACGCTCCGGAGTGATACACGCGCCGACCGAAAAGGCCATTCGGCGTTCGTAGCCACGGTGACGGCGATGAAAGCAGACGGCCTTTTTGCTGTGGAAGAACATTGCGGGGCAGCGATACGAGGCGCGTGCTGAGGCGCGTCCCGCATTCTTTTCAATGGGCGGAACGCGAAAAAAAAGAGTTCGAAATAAGGACTTAACGCAGAAGGCTGGTTTTCTCCAGCGCCCCATAATTTGGCAAGCCTTACACAAAAAAAAAAATTCTTTCTTTTTTTGCCAATTCGCGCCTTGTTTTTTTGTTTTTTTTTTATCCGTAGCATGGTTATTAAGCATCAAACTGCCGACGTCTGGCCAAAGGTGATGGCCAGGTCGTTCATTTAGCGAGCATTCGGTAGATGGGTGTGAGCACATTAAACAGTTAAAAGGAAGGAGTTGGAGAGGCCAAAGATGATGGCAGGTTCCACATGCGCATGCATCCGGCAGTAATGGTACATCTCCTGTTCAATGGTGCACCTGTGGAATGCACTTGTGGAATTACGCGGGATTTAGCTTCCACAGTTTGAAAGTTGTCGTGGAGTGAATTTAATACTTGAAAGTTTGCTGCTGTTTATTGCGGTTTTATGTGGAAGTCTGACTGTATGAGAATCTTCCGAGTTGCTTGCAGGCATGCAGGATGGGGACGTGGAAGACGACGAGATGTTTGTGGGGCCACCGATGGACTTGGGAGACAAACCACATGACGTCACAGCCGCCGAAATCTGCTTCGAGGCTCCGGATTTGAGGGGGAGCAGAGGAGGAAGCTCTGCTGCGATCTCAAGGAAGGCTAGCATCACAAGCAGCAGCTGCGCTACAAGCATCAGCACCTTAGAGTAACTGTACAGGCTCTGCTTGCAGAGCCAGAGTATCGCGTTTCTTTTCCTTGCGCCGCCAACTCCGTATTGGCAGAGAAGCGGTCATGTGCGCCGAACTGGATCCAATCTTCATGCGGGAAAATGACCTTGCAGGCGCCGAGCTTCCGGAACACCACCTAAACAGGAGGCCTCCGCACGGGTCATCGCAGTCAGATCGATCGAGGCGTGTGATTGGGCACGAGTCCTGGGTCAGTGTTTGTCTGGGGCTTGTGTCCAATCAGCGCGTCGAATCTCGGGCTCGGGGCCAATAGCGGAGTTAGCGCGATCTGACCCTGATGATGTTTCATAGAGGGAGAGTAGACCATGCGCAGTCCTTCTGTCTAGGGGGTGTTGGTTTCAGGGCGGAGTATGTTTCTCGCTTTGTGTTTGCTAAAAATGCATCCTACACTTAAATCGAACGAATTTGAAGGCTCCTTGATCATTGAACATTATGTGTAGCCACTGGGTACTTTATGATCGCGTTGTTTTATAACGCGAGAGATGTTTTAAAGCAGGTTTCCAAGTCTGGGAAGCAGACGACACGGAGGACGGTCACGTTGCTTGCGTCTGCGTCGCTTGCGGAGTGATACGCGACCGGCATATCCGGCCACTTCGGACCAGACAACAACGCGTAGCTGCAGCTTTCAAAGGGACGACGTTTTCTTCGATACAGTGCGGCACACGTGCGGCGTGTCGCTGCACTATACCTTCTATGCTTCGCATGCCGCAGCACGGCACTTCACAGCCAGGCCACCCGCACCTCCGAATCCCCTAAAGAGGTTACGGCCGCTTCCCGCGGCTTGGATTCAACATGGCCGCCCCGGCAGCATCATTGCGATACTCTGCTCCGCAAGCGGAGCATATGCAGTTTCTCTACAGCACCCCTGCGAGCAGCAGCACGTCCATGCCGACGAGGGGGCTTCCGACAAAGAAGGCACAGCACCCAAACACTGCCCTCATTAGGGCGGCGATCGAGGAGCAAAAGCTTCTCCGTCCGAGCTTAGAAGCTGCTCAGGCGAAAGAATTTGAGCTCCGGGAGCGGGAGCTCGTACAAAAAGAGCGTGTTTTAAAGGCTCAGGAACATGCTCTACGGGCACAAGAACGTGCTGCAAAGGCCAAGAGGAGCTATCTGCGGCCATCGTGTTTTTTTGTTTTTTTTTTTAAATAATGCACCTAATGTAAGCGGATTGAGCATATTTGTGTGGTACTTGGGAGCAGTTATTCATCTAGCTATGGTATGTTATATACGTCTTTATTGTTAACATGTCCAATTACAAGATATTTATACACCCTCCCCCCTTCCCTCACACACACAAAAAACAAAAAACTGTTATGAAAAGTGACACCCTTCTGTCTTGTTACCATAGTGACTGACAGGGCAAGAAGGCTGAATCTTTCCGAAGCTCCAGTATCTCGTCCAGTTACTATTAGGGAGGAGATCAGACCCTCTAAAAGAACTGCACGAGATATTGTCACGAATGACGAGTTGACGACCAAGGAAGAACTGAGGAGACTGAAACGTCTAATGGGGCGAACTTGTGCCCAAAAACAAAAAAGGAAACAGAAGATAACAATAGAGCGTCGCGGGCGTCGAAGTTGGCGTAACAGCAGGATCGAACGCTGGGGCGAGACTGCCTGCGGCTAGGCACGCCCAGCCCTTTATATTCACGCGTGAGATTCGGGAGCAATCGGCGTAAAAGGATCGGCGCGTAGAGCATTCGGGCCTCGAACAAGCAAGAGAATTCTCGAATTTACCAGAACACCAAATTGCAAGAATAAACAAAAGACGCGTCGCTCCCAGGAATCGAACCCTGGCTCTTCGCGTGGGAGGCAAGCACGATAACCGTAACACCGCGGCCGCGCGGCATGTTGCCGCCAGCTGCGCTCGCGGCAACATGACATTAGTCGTCCCTTACGAAACTTTATCTCCTGGTATACTTTCTACCGTCACCCGAAATAAAACAAAAAGTTATGCTTTACAGTACTTCAGTGCCACTAAGAATTATTCCCACCCAATTTAAATTTTAAGTTTCCGGCTGCGAGAAATATTTCCGTTCACTATCAGGCATGTGAAATTGATCCCGTTCATTTGTGTTTGCTATGTTCTTTTGGTTCCACCATAATGAGCCTCCTCATCAGCTCGCCGCGACACTCGCCTGATTGCATACTCGGGGCATGTGCGTCCGACACCAATGAGCCGTGGATTATTTGGGTGCTCCCGCTAACAATTTGGAGAATTGTAGAAGCCGCCTGACCGGGGAAACAAATTGCTCCTGGCTGTTTTTATGTCATATCGTGCATTGATTTTCCTGGTTATATTTATTTTTATTTATATAACAAAATATAAGTTAAAAGCATGTTTTTGTAGGAGCATTCAGCTATATGCGAACGCCGTAGCTAATTCTCTTCTGGAGATATGAAATTTCGAAGCTCGAGCCGTAGAGATTGTCGATCCTTTCTCAATGGTATTTTGCACAGCCTTCAATTTTACACCGAAGCATGCACGTAGTAATACCTTTTCTACTAATTTTATTAAAGGTTTATCACATATGAATAAAATACTAAAAATTACATTAATAAAGTTTTATGCAAAATATTTACGAAACACGTCAAATAAGGACGTTTAAAGACACATTCAGAAATCATTTACCAAAGAACTACTAAAACGATGCAAAATGTATCAAAACGATCAACTTCCAATTTTTTGTACGTATATATCAAAACATTATTAATGTAGAAACTCATCTAATTTTTCTAAATGTGGCAAAATTTCAGGTCAATATTAAAACAATTACACATTTCATTTTCTTTAAAACCTCCTTAAGCGTTTACAGTAACTTGAACCAACTTGTGATGGCAAAACCTTGAGTAACATATGATCTCCTTTAGAGAACAATGACAACAAACCTTTATTCAAATTTAGCTACCTTGTCATCGTTATAGGCCCTTAGCCGGACGACGTCGGCTGTAAGGAAACATTTTTTACAATCGACAAAGGGTGTACTGCGGTGCTGCTCTATCGTTGGCTATTTGAAGTCATGTTGTTCCTAGCTTAATTAATTTTATACTTGTGTTTTCTTGCGTCGCTCCCTAAGATCCCCATTCCCTTCTACACTGTTAGCAAGTCCCGTGTATTTGATGAATATTTGGGGTGAAAAACACGCTATTTACACAAATTACCATAAATTTACACGTTGAGTAACGGATAACTCGTTCACAAATCATGCGAGGTTGTAAAAAACGTGTTTTGGGTCGGTCATACACGCACAGCCATGTAGCCGACCTCGAAAACACGCATCACCCCCGGCGACGACCGCAGCATTGCCGGCTATCGAAGCACCGGAATGCTTGGAGACACACTTAGAAAGGACCGTTGAGACAAATGCCGCGGAAAGAAACATGTCTCGGAGACGGATATGCGCCAAAAGCAATTGCGCCATGTCGCAGGACGTTGGCGGAACCCGCGCTTACCGTGCTTAGAGCACTATATAGCTCCTACGGAGCAGAGTAGCGCAATCATTTGATCCGCGTGTTTCACCGACAACATGGCCGACAGAGCAGCTCTCCCGCAGCTCGGCGCGAGTCACGTGGTACTCAGGGTTCCAGGAGGCGGCTCGCCCTATGGGAGAACACATGGAGATCGACGCAACACGGCTGATTAAAAAATAAACGCCGAGTTCACACGTTTTGAAACTAGTCTGTCGTGAAGTTGGTAAAGCACCAAACACTTCATCAAAGTCTTAATAATATCGGACGCGTGTGCAAATTTTGAAAAGGCAATTTCCAAGGCAATGGCGTTTGAAGCAGACGCTTTTTGCACGCAGCGGAGATGGGCTTTTTTGGTTGGCCGGAGCGGGTCACGTGAACGCTGTGACGTCGCCGCGTCGTCTGCTGCATGATGCCTCTCATGCAATTCTTTAAAAAAAAATTACGTCCTTATTTGGCACACAACTCAGCGCAAATTATTCTAAAATGTTCCTTTATTATGTCAAAAACTATTGTCGTTCCGTACATCTCCACAACATTGAAAAAACAAGCAATTTTCTCACGTTCCCCGTGCATTTCTGACCGGAGTTGGAACCTCCGGGCGTTCGCCGCTAGTCGCCGAGAGACGGCGTTCTAGATTGCGCTACTCTAAAGCCCCTCTATCCTGGGAAAAGTGGCGCCAATCTTTGAACTAGCCGCCGCGCACACTATTGGCCAGTCGTCACGTGACATTTGGCTTTCGGTTTTGGACTTCCGGTCGTCATGAATTTCCCAAGATGTTGCTACGCAGCAGCTGACGGGCTGCTGCGCCCGTAGAAAAGTCGACCGGAAAGATTTTCAGTGTTCCCTCTGGAACGGAAAATGAACCTCGGAGGAAGATCTTGCTTCACTGAATCGGTCGAAAAGATTTCAACCCGACGGGAGCCGTAAAGTTATGCGAGGTCGGTGCTCTGTATGCACATTAGCATGCAAAGAGACAGCTGTTTAGAGTGAGTATGCGTTCCATTCCACCGTAAACGCGAGCGATGTAATAGCGAGCACAACATAGCCAACTTGGCATGCACGGACGCTCGTGCCGTAGAAGTAGACGCCCCACGCACAGTTGGTTGCGTTTGAGAGCGTGTGACTGCGTTGCGTCGAGAAACGAAAGCGAGTCACCGGGCACATCTGTGCTTCGTAGGAAGCGTGGAACCCAATTCAAGGAATTGCTTGGCACGCGATGAAATAAGTATGGATGTCCTGCGTTCTCGCAGTCGCAACGCAGTGAAACGCTCTCAAACGCAACTTTAAGTCGTTCATACGGCCTGCTCCTGCTCGTGCTCGTGGCATCGGCGTCGCTCCCAATTACGGGTGCTGCGGAGTACGCGCTCTCGTCAAGTGTTGCGTACGTACTCGCGTACCATACTTTGTTTCGCACAGATAGCTTGCAACGCTGCCGCAGCTGCGGACCCGAGCATTGGGCTGTATCTATATACTCCGTATCAATATAAGTGCGAGCGCAGCCAGTGCGACAGGCAGGAGTATGTTTTCTCTGACGACGCTCTTACTGGACGAGCGTGTGTGCTTAGCCCGCTCAAAGTGCGTTCACTCTCGTAGCGTCAATAGGGTCTCCTTCGCTCGTAGTCTCATTGAAACGAAAAACGCAAGCAAATAAAACATTTGAGATCAACCCCACACTCGCGCCAGCAGCTTTGACAGCGTAAACTTCACGTGCAGGTCTTTGGCAGGCTAACCTAGGATCTGCAGAAACGGGCGTTTGAGGTGGCGTTACATGATGAAGTCCGATCTCTTCAATCTATTGCAGGACCACTTAAGTATCGACCTATTCAAAACACTAATCATACAAAACAAAGGAGAGCAAAAAATTGAGAAAAGATGCTCTCCCAAACATTTCTTTTTTCGTTACCTTCAACCATGAGAGTAAACCACTACTGCAAGGGAACTGGAAGTGGTATGCACAACACCTCACAAAATATGTATTTTTTTTTCTTCAGTGAGACACGTTGCATGAGTTTTATGACACAAATTCCATGCACAAACTGAAGATTTTGGATGCCTCTTTTACAAAATGCAGGTCCATTTGTTTGTTTTGGTTGCCTCCATAAAGTCTCCGAGGCACCCCCAGCAAAACCTGAATAGTACACCACAAGGTAGTGCCCACAGTACTGAAACGTCCCCAGGACAGACTGCTGCAGCAACCGCAGCTGCTCTTTAGTTTGGCTGTCCGATACTGTTTCGTGGTCGACTGGGGCCTATCTAACACTAGTGCCATCTCTGTCCATTCTAGGAGTGTGTGTCCTTCCGAGGGCCCCCAGCAAGGTCCAAGCGGAGCTTTTTCCTCGGGGCAACCTGCCGTAGTGACCACAGCTGTTGGTGAGTTTGGCAGTCCGATACTCTTTCCAGGTCAACTGTGACTCACCTACTACTTGTGCCGTCTTTGTTGATTCTAGGCGAGTGTGTCTTCCTGAGGCCGCCCAGCAAGTTCCGAGCGGTGCTGTACCGAACCAAAGTTTCCCAGCTTCCCCAGAGCAGCCTGGTTCGGCAACCCCCCCCCCCCCCCCCCAAGCTGCTGGTGAGTTTAGCACAATGATACTGTTTCCAGGTTAATTAAAACTTGTTGGCCTAGTTGGTTCATGATGCAGTCTAGAGGTTTTTTTGCGCGACACAAGGGACAATCACATGCGAGTAGACACGGAGAAGCGCAACTTTCAACCAGTTTATTTGTGCTCGATTGACCACAAACATCCAGAAAGAGCATGCGCAGCACGCTACACAGAAGAAAAAGGAAACAGAATACAGATAGAAAAGTCACCCACCAAGACACATTCCACGATAGTCATTATCACACCAGCAACCCGGATAAAAACTGCACTTCACTTTCAAACAAAGAAACCGAGGTATCGCTAACACAGTCACGGCCCTTCTTTATATAAAAAGCTTCCAACAATTCTCTGGCTGTGCTATCTCTGCTTCTACCCAAGATCCTCATCTCTTGAAATCGCGCCTCACACCCACAGTCCGCACAGTGAGTTGGCAAGTTTGCATTGCCTTTATTCCTGATTGACAATTCATGTTCCCGTGCGCGGTCATTAACACAGCGTCCAGTTTGACCAATATATACTTTCCCACACGAAAGCGGAATCTCGTATACCACCGCTGTGGCACAATCCACAAACGGTCGGCTGTGCTTTTTGTTGCAGCCACTCGTCTTCTCTCTTCCCGATGAAATCCTCGGACAAAGGCCCGCAAGCTTGCGTGGCGCAGAGAACACGAAAGGTACATTGTACCTATTCGCTACCTTCTTGAGGTTGTGGGACACTTTATGTATATACGGCACCACTTCTGGTTTACACCTCCTTTGTGGCGGCTCTGGCCGCGTCCTCTGCTTTTCTTTGGTCTTCTGAACCTCTAGACTGTTTCCAAATTGACCGAGGCACACCTACAACGACTGTTGTCTCTGTTCATTTATTCATTCTAGAAGTGTGTGCAGTCCCATGGCTGCCCGAGCAAGGTCTGAGCAGCGCCCTACAGGCCCTTGCTTCTCCAGCTTGTCCTGGACAGGTTACCGCAGCAACAGCTGATGAGTTTTCATTTTCGACTGCTGTTTATTTCCTGGCAGAGTGCAGACAGGTACACACTGTACTTACATCCGATTTTATTGCCTCACTCTTAGCCACTTGACAAGACTAAATAATAATCTTTTATTCTTTTTCAGGCACACTGTTTACACTTGGTATCAGGCAGTATCATCAGAATGCCAGTTTTTCTGGTGTACAGATGAATAACAAAGAGCTACAAAGAACTATATTCAACGCAGATTAACTGATATTGGCGCAATGACAGGAGTATCAGTTGCAACGTGAAGAGAACAATTTACAATTGGGACTTAAGCACTTTCTCGTTGCAGAACAACTTAAGTGTCTCGAAAATTCCACTATGAAGGGGACTGCATGGAGTAAAGGGATCCTCGATAAAGGTTTTAAGATTCATCTTTCTTGTGTTTCCCATAGTTTCAATGGGGTACTGGGGAATTGGGGTAGCTTTTGCCTGTATAATGCACACTTCATTGGCATCTACAGGACTTCAAGTTGTGTCAGACATAATACACAAGCTGATGGATTCTTTAGCATACAAGGTGAGCCAAACTTGCAGCATACAACACACTCGTGCATCCTTATCGAATTCGGATACCTGCAGACCCGTCTCATCAAGCAGCCCGATGTTTAATTCCATGTGGTTTGTACAATTTATTGTCTACAGGTGTACCGTACCAGTAACAGCATTAGAAGGTGTAAGGGCTTTAGAAGTTTTTTATGATATGTAAAAGTGACTGCACCTGTCAGTAAAGCTACCCGCACATTTGTGAAGTGTTAAAGGGTAACTGCAAAGAAAAAAAAGTGTTTTTTTAAACAGCCTAATTGGGAGAAGCATGTCACAAAACAAATCTTCCGCGAAAACAAAAATTTTTTTTAGCAATATTTACGCCACAGGACTAATTTAGTCGGAGTCACAACCTCTCCACATTTGAAACTCCCGCTCTTTCGACCCGCGCGCATGAGAACTACGCCCCGCCCCTCCCTCCCTCTTGGATTGACTTGGCTGCGGAGTACGCAGCGTCTTGACTCCCGGCCGCGGATCGGCGGGGGGGGGGGGGGGGGGGGGGGGGTGAGGGGAATGGGATTCGGGAAGGGGGGAAGGTGCCGTCCATGTACGCTGGAAGCTAGAGCCGGTTTGCTTTCGTTGCTTTTGTTTGGTCGGGGAAAATGTGGCAACAACGCACGTTCAACTTGGCGCCGGTATTGTTTTGGTTTGACGGGACGCGATAAGCTCCGGGTTTTGCGAGCACATGTCGCGAAAATGTGACCTGAGAAGTGCCTCGGTGCGAATCTCGAAGGCCTCCGGAGCGAAATGACGAGAACATACCTGGACTCGTTTGTCGCTACGCGAACGCCCGATTGCCTGCAGCCAAATAGCATTCAGCTTGTGATCTTTCGGGGCGACATGGCTGCGAGAAGACTCGCTGTCGCGATCACTCATCTCGCAGCACTTTACAGAGCAACGGCGCTGCTTACAGGAGCTGACATCTAAAAAAAGGTCGGCATTTGCACGCGCAAGCAAGGAAACAAAAACACGCTAAAGAAACAAACCGCGCTATGAAAGCCAAAAGCCCGCGTCGCTTCCTATCACTAACACTGGCGACAGCTGCTAATCACACACTACTTCACTTCAGGAAGTCTCACTCAAGCACCTGGGTCAACACGAAACACTGATCACTTCGGCGAAACGACTAGTCGAGGTAGGCGAGACACGCGGGAGCAGAGTCTTCGGCGGCCATGAAAGAATGGCGAAGCTTTTGTTTGTTATGGTATGAATCCAAACGGAAGTGCCCGTTTTGTAAACCTTTTGTAAAGAATAGCAACTTTCATCACATGGGTTATTCTTTAAACGTAAAAATATGCCGCTCGAAAGGAAATTGCAACATATAACAAAGGTTTAACAACCAAGATCTAAGCTGTCAATCAAACTCTTAGCCAATGAGAAGTAAAGCAGCCGATTGGGGTTGTGACGTCACGGAACCCCAACTTCGTGGCGCGTGATTTAAAATGGACGAAATAGCCGCAAACTAAAATCAGTCTCACGCAATAAATATTGCAGTAAAAAATTTGTTTTTTCGCGGAAAAATTGTTTTTTGACATGCTTGTTCTAATTAGGCTGTTTAAAAAAAAAACTTTTTTTTCTTTGCAGTTACCCTTAAAGGACACATGCAAAGAAAAAAAACATTTTTTTTTCAACAGCTTAGATGGATAAAGGATATTATAAAACGATTTTACAACGAAGAAAAAAAAATTTCAGAGCTATATTTACGGCGCTATACGAATTTGTAGTTGGCGCCCGCTGGAGCCGCCGCTGGTCACGTGGTAGGCCCGCGCGCCGCCGCCCTGCGTCGCCGGAGCCGTAAAGCGACGCCGCCGCCGCACGCTGAGCGTTGTGCGAACGCCGCTTCAACGCGTTTCTCCACGCCGCCGTCGCCGCCGCCGCAGAAGTTCGACTGGTTCGGGGCGCCGCCGCCGTCATCTGACCGGCGCACAGGTCGATCACGTCTGCTTGCGCTTTTTCAGGAGTTTCCTTTGGGCTCTAAAAGTTACTTATTAATCTTAGTTTTTGTTATACTTCAAACAAAGATGAATAAGTTACTTTTAGAGGCCATAGGAAGCTTCCGAAAGAGCGCGAGCACCACGTGACAAATATGGGCCCGTCACGTGATAAATAAGGGCCACTTTTCCGCGGCGCCCGCGGGCGCCAACTACAAATTCGTATAGCGCCGTAAATATAGCTCTAAAATTTTTTTTCTTCGTTGTAAAATCGTTTTATGACATCCTTTTTTGATCTAAGCTGTGTAAAAGAAAAATGTTTTTTTTCTTTGCATGTGTCATTTAAGAAAGCATTTTGATTGTGTATGGTGTGCCTCCGTGTCACTTATCTTCTTTTTTCATTCTGTGATCTCTTTTGTTATGTACTCAGCATGTGTTCTACTTGTAGTGAATGCTCCTGCCGTGGCATTTTACTTGGCTGGCAGTTTTGTGAAATAAATAAAATTGTGACTTTGATTTTGTTCTTTTTAACATCATCTGTGCTTGTGTATTTTCATGGAGATTTTGATCTCGCATTCGCTTATTTTGCATTTTCTCTGGGTGTTATTTGAATTATTTTTGCCTCATTCCCTTTTACTGAAATAACCAGCAATTGCTTGACTCGAGAACTAGGTGCTGAAACCGAGCGCTAGATTCCAAGTCAGCACCAGGACGCTGGCCCGGGAGTCTAAAAGCAGCGTAAATCGTAATTAAACCTGGATTTTTTCAGTATGAACGAATAACAGAAAAGATACGGACCCTCTGATAAAATTACGGAGTAACAAAACTAAACGAAAACGAAGTTTTCATGTCTAAAAACGGTTTTATCAAATAAAATAACGAAAACTGTATTTATTATGCGCTCGGAAAAGTATCGGCACCTCGTAGCCCCGTAGCTGAAGGCCCGCGGTGTCGCATATTTTTACTGCATGCACAGAAATACGTAGCGATTTTTATCATTACTAGTACTGCAGGCAGCTTAAAAGTGCTAGCTTAGCGTCAACCACCTCAACACTTCCCCGATTAGAAAGAAAACAGTATCTTGCTTTCCAGGCCGCCAAATTGTATTTAGCGCCCGTAGGCCAAACCCTCCCGAAAGCTCGCCAAGGACACGTATTAAAAAGTAGTCAATCATTTGAAATCGTGGAGAATAAAATTTGGCTATTTGGCGGTTTTATATGATGATTAAAAACAACTTGCAATTCCTGTGAAGCCGAACACTCACGAGACACTGACCTAATGCAACTCGGTAGGGACGATTATCCAAAGTACTTTCGTGATGGCTTCAGGACGGTCGGATGCGAATGCGGGCTCTAAATGAGGTCATTGCCACACTTGTATGACAAGAAGAGTCCACACGATCGGCAACCCGCCCGCTCCAGCTGTGAAGCCGAACACTCGCGAGACACTGACCTAATGCAACTCGGTAGGGACGATTATCCAAAGCACTTTCGGGATCCACGGTTGGACGAACAGATCTAGAGTGGCTTCAGGACGGTCCGATACGAATGCGAGCTCTATATGATGTCATTGCCACACTTGTCTGACGAGAAAAGTCCACACGATCGGCATCTCGACCACTTCAGCTGACTGAGACGTCGAGACGCTTGGGAAATTCCAGAGGGCGCCTCCGTCGCAAAATGGAAGTTAGAGGTGGGGTAAGGAGGGTTTTTAGAGGAGAAGGAAAGAGAATGCGCCACTTTTCCCACATACAGGAACTTTACGCAACTCTGCTCCGAAGGAGCTGTATAGTGCTATGGTGGCTAGAAGCGGAAGTGTGACGGGCGCCGTATGCGCGCCATGTCAGAGAGGCGCGAGTTGCGATGAAAATCTTCGCCACCGCGAGGGGCGCTGCAGTCTGCAGGAGAGTCAGCGGTATCGGGTGATCTTTTGGTTCGCGGGCGCCGGCGCTCTTCTGAGGCTGCTACAAGTTCTGCTGTTTTTTTTTTATGTTCTGCTCTTTTGGCTGTGGGTGACCATAATATCCATTAGGCTGATAATAAATAGGTGTATTAAGATCCGGATGCGGATCCGAGCATTGGGCTGTATCTATATACTCCGTTTCAATATAAGTGCGAGCGCAGCCAGTGCGACAGGCAGGAGTATGTTTTCTCTGACGACGCTCTTACTGGACGAGCGTGTGTGCTTAGCCCGCTCAAAGTGCGTTCGCTCTCGTAGTGTCAATAGGGTCTCCTTCGCTCGTAGTCTCATTGAAACGAAAAACGCAAGCAAATAAAACATTTGAGATCAACCCCACACTCGCGCCAGCAGCTTTGACAGCGTAAACTTCACGTGCAGGTCTTTGGCAGGCTAACCTAGGATCTGCAGAAACGGGCGTTTGAGGTGGCGTTACACGATGAAGTCCGATCTCTTCAATCTATTGCAGGACCACTTAAGTATCGACCTATTCAAAACACTAATCATACAAAACAAAGGAGAGCAAAAAATTGAGAAAAGATGCTCTCCCAAACATTTCTTTTTTCGTTACCTTCAACCATGAGAGTAAACCACTACTGCAAGAGAACTGGAAGTGGTATCCACAACACCTCACAAAATATGTATTTTTTTTTCTTGAGTGAGACACGTTGCATGAGTTTTATGATACAAATTCGATGCACAAACTCAAGATTTTAGATGCCTCTTTTACAAAATGCAGGTCCATTTGTTTGTTTTGGTTGCCTTCCTAAAGTCACCGAGGCACCCCCAGTAAAAACCTGAATAGTACACCACAAGGTAGTGCCCACAGTACGGAAACGTCCCCAGGACAGACTGCTGCAGCAACCGCAGCTGCTCTTTAGTTTGGCTGTCCGATACTGTTTCGTGGTCGACCGGGAGTGTGTGTCCTCCCGAGGGCCCCCAGCAAGGTCCAAGCGGAGCTTTTTCCTCGGGGCAATCTGCCGCAGTGACCACAGCTGTTGGTGAGTTTGGCAGTCCGATACTCCTTCCAGGTCAACTGAGGCTCACCTACTACTTGTGCGGTCTTTGTTGATTCTAGGCGAGTGTGTCTTCCTGAGGCCCCCCTGCAAGTTCCGAGCGGTGCTGTACTGAACCTAAGTTTCCCAGCTTCCCCAGAGCAGCCTGGTTCGGCAACCCCCCCCCCCCCCCCCCAAGCTGCTGGTGAGTTTAGCACAATGATACTGTTTCCAGGTTAATTAAAACTTGTTGTTGGCCTAGTTGGTTCATGATGCAGTCTAGAGGTTTTTTGCGCGACACAAGGGACAATCACATGCGAGTAGGCACGGACAAGCGCAACTTTCAACTAGTTTATTTGTGCTCGATCGACCACGAACATCCAGAAAGAGCATGCGCAGCACGCTACACAGAAGAAAAAGGAAACAGAATAGAGATAGAAAAGTTACCCCCCAAGACACATTCCACGATAGTCATTATCACACCAGCAACCCGGATAAAAACTGCACTTCACTTTCAAACAAAGAAACCGAGGGATCGCTAACAAAGTCACGGCCCTTCTTTATATAAAAAGCTTCCAACAATTCTCTGGCTGTGCTATCTTTGCTTCTACCCAAGATCCTCATCTCTTGAAATCGCGCCTCACACCCACAGTACGCACAGTGAGTTGGCAAGTGTGCATTGCCTTTATTCCTGATTGACAATTCATGTTCCCGTGCGCGGAAATTAAAACAGCGTCCAGTTTGACCAATATATACTTTCCCACACGAAAGCGGAATCTCGTATACCACCGCTGTGGCACAATCCACAAACGGTCGGGCGTGCTTTTTGTTGCAGCCACTCGTCTTCTCTCTTCCCGATGAAATCCTCGGACAAAGGCCCGCAAGCTTGCGTGGCGCAGAGAACACGAAAGGTACATTGTACCTATTCGCTACCTTCTTGAGGTTGTGGGACACTTTATGTATATACGGCACCACTTCTGGTTTACACCTCCTTTGTAGCGGCTCTGGCCGCGTCCTCTGCTTTTCTTTGGTCTTCTGAACCTCTAGACTGTTTCCAAATTGACCGAGGCACACCTACAACGACTGTTGTCTCTGTTCATTTATTCATTCTAGAAGTGTGTGCAGTCCCATGGCTGCCCGAGCAAGGTCTGAGCAGCGCCCTACAGGCCCTTGCTTCTCCAGCTTGTCCTGGACAGGTTACCGCAGCAACAGCTGATGAGTTTTCATTTTCGACTGCTGTTTATTTCCTGGCAGAGTGCAGACAGGTACACACTGTACTTACATCCGATTTTATTGCCTCACTCTTAGCCACTTGACAAGACTAAATAATAATCTTTTATTCTTTTTCAGGCACACTGTTTACACTTGGTATCAGGCAGTATCATCAGAATGCCAGTTTTTCTGGTGTACAGATGAATAACAAAGAGCTACAAAGAACTATATTCAACGCAGATTAACTGATATTGGCGCAATGACAGGAGTATCAGTTGCAACGTGAAGAGAACAATTTACAATTGGGACTTAAGCACTTTCTCGTTGCAGAACAACTTAAGTGTCTCGAAAATTCCACTATGAAGGGGACTGCATGGAGTAAAGGGATCCTCGATAAAGGTTTTAAGATTCATCTTTCTTGTGTTTCCCATAGTTTCAATGGGGTACTGGGGAATTGGGGTAGCTTTTGCCTGTATAATGCACACTTCATTGGCATCTACAGGACTTCAAGTTGTGTCAGACATAATACACAAGCTGATGGATTCTTTAGCATACAAGGTGAGCCAAACTTGCAGCATACAACACACTCGTGCATCCTTATCGAATTCGGATACCTGCAGACCCGTCTCATCAAGCAGCCCGATGTTTAATTCCATGTGGTTTGTACAATTTATTGTCTACAGGTGTACCGTACCAGTAACAGCATTAGAAGGTGCAAGGGCTTTAGAAGTTTTTTATGATATGTAAAAGTGACTGCACCTGTCAGTAAAGCTACCCGCACATTTGTGAAGTGTTAAAGGGTAACTGCAAAGAAAAAAAAGTGTTTTTTTAAACAGCCTAATTGGGAGAAGCATGTCACAAAACAAATCTTCCGCGAAAACAAAAATTTTTTTTAGCAATATTTACGCCACAGGACTAATTTAGTCGGAGTCACAACCTCTCCACATTTGAAACTCCCGCTCTTTCGACCCGCGCGCATGAGAACTACGCCCCGCCCCTCCCTCCCTCTTGGATTGACTTGGCTGCGGAGTACGCAGCGTCTTGACTCCCGGCCGCGGATCGGCGGGGGGGGGGGGGGGGGGGTGAGGGGAATGGGATTCGGGAAGGGGGGAAGGTGCCGTCCATGTACGCTGGAAGCTAGAGCCGGTTTGCTTTCGTTGCTTTTGTTTGGTCGGGGAAAATGTGGCAACAACGCACGTTCAACTTGGCGCCGGTATTGTTTTGGTTTGACGGAACGCGATAAGCTCCGGGTTTTGCGAGCACATGTCGCGAAAATGTGACCTGAGAAGTGCCTCGGTGCGAATCTCGAAGGCCTCCGGAGCGAAATGACGAGAACATACCTGGACTCGTTTGTCGCTACGCGAACGCCCGATTGCCTGCAGCCAAATAGCATTCAGCTTGTGATCTTTCGGGGCGACATGGCTGCGAGAAGACTCGCTGTCGCGATCACTCATCTCGCAGCACTTTACAGAGCAACGGCGCTGCTTACAGGAGCTGACATCTAAAAAAAGGTCGGCATTTGCACGCGCAAGCAAGGAAACAAAAACACGCAAAAGAAACAAACCGCGCTATGAAAGCCAAAAGCCCGCGTCGCTTCCTATCACTAACACTGGCGACAGCTGCTAATCACACACTACTTCACTTCAGGAAGTCTCACTCAAGCACCTGGGTCAACACGAAACACTGATCACTTCGGCGAAACGACTAGTCGAGGTAGGCGAGACACGCGGGAGCAGAGTCTTCGGCGGCCATGAAAGAATGGCGAAGCTTTTGTTTGTTATGGTATGAATCCAAACGGAAGTGCCCGTTTTGTAAACCTTTTGTAAAGAATAGCAACTTTCATCACATGGGTTATTCTTTAAACGTAAAAATATGCCGCTCGAAAGGAAATTGCAACATATAACAAAGGTTTAACAACCAAGATCTAAGCTGTCAATCAAACTCTTAGCCAATGAGAAGTAAAGCAGCCGATTGGGGTTGTGACGTCACGGAACCCCAACTTCGTGGCGCGTGATTTAAAATGGACGAAATAGCCGCAAACTAAAATCAGTCTCACGCAATAAATATTGCAGTAAAAAATTTGTTTTTTCGCGGAAAAATTGTTTTTTGACATGCTTGTTCTAATTAGGCTGTTTAAAAAAAAAACTTTTTTTTCTTTGCAGTTACCCTTAAAGGACACATGCAAAGAAAAAAAACATTTTTTTTTCAACAGCTTAGATGGATAAAGGATATTATAAAACGATTTTACAACGAAGAAAAAAAAATTTCAGAGCTATATTTACGGCGCTATACGAATTTGTAGTTGGCGCCCGCTGGAGCCGCCGCTGGTCACGTGGTAGGCCCGCGCGCCGCCGCCCTGCGTCGCCGGAGCCGTAAAGCGACGCCGCCGCCGCACGCTGAGCGTTGTGCGAACGCCGCTTCAACGCGTTTCTCCACGCCGCCGTCGCCGCCGCCGCAGAAGTTCGACTGGTTCGGGGCGCCGCCGCCGTCATCTGACCGGCGCACAGGTCGATCACGTCTGCTTGCGCTTTTTCAGGAGTTTCCTTTGGGCTCTAAAAGTTACTTATTAATCTTAGTTTTTTGTTATACTTCAAACAAAGATGAATAAGTTACTTTTAGAGGCCATAGGAAGCTTCCGAAAGAGCGCGAGCACCACGTGACAAATATGGGCCCGTCACGTGATAAATAAGGGCCACTTTTCCGCGGCGCCCGCGGGCGCCAACTACAAATTCGTATAGCGCCGTAAATATAGCTCTAAAATTTTTTTTCTTCGTTGTAAAATCGTTTTATGACATCCTTTTTCCATCTAAGCTGTTTAAAAAAATGTTTTTTTTCTTTGCATGTGTCCTTTAAGAAAGCATTTTGATTGTGTATGGTGTGCCTCCGTGTCACTTATCTTCTTTTTTCATTCTGTGATCTCTTTTGTTATGTACTCAGCATGTGTTCTACTTGTAGTGAATGCTCCTGCCGTGGCATTTTACTTGGCTGGCAGTTTTGTGAAATAAATAAAATTGTGACTTTGATTTTGTTCTTTTTAACATCATCTGTGCTTGTGTATTTTCATGGAGATTTTGATCTCGCATTCGCTTATTTTGCATTTTCTCTGGGTGTTATTTGAATTATTTTTGCCTCATTCCCTTTTACTGAAATAACCAGCAATTGCTTGACTCGAGAACTAGGTGCTGAAACCGAGCGCTAGTTTCCAAGTCAGCACCAGGACGCTGGCCCGGGAGTCTAAAAGCAGCGTAAATCGTAATTAAACCTGGATTTTTTTAGTATGAACGAATAATAGAAAAGATACGGACCCTCTGATAAAATTACGGAGTAACAAAACTAAACGAAAACGAAGTTTTCATGTCTAAAAACGGTTTTATCAAATAAAATAACGAAAACAGTATTTATTATACGCTCGGAAAAGTATCGGCACCTCGTAGCCCCGTAGCTGAAGGCCCGCGGTGTCGCCTATTTTTACTGCATGCACAGAAATACGTAGCTATTTTTATCATTACTAGTACTGCAGGCAGCTTAAAAGTGCTAGCTTAGCGTCAACCACATCAACACTTCCCCGATTAGAAAGAAAACAGTATCTTGCTTTCCAGGCCGCCAAATTGTTTTTAGCGCCCGTAGGCCAAACCCTCCCGAAAGCTCGCCAAGGACACGTATTAAAAAGTAGTCAATCATTTGAAATCGTGGAGAATAAAATTTGGCAATTTGGCGGTTTTATATGATGATTAAAAACAACTTGCAATTCCTGTGAAGCCGAACACTCACGAGACACTGACCTAATGCAACTCGGTAGGGACGATTATCCAAAGTACTTTCGTGATGCACGGTTGGACGAACAGATCTAAAGTGGCTTCAGGACGGTCCGATACGAATGCGAGCTCTCTATGATGTCATTGCCACACTTGTGTGACGAGAAAAGTCCACACGATCGGCATCTCGACCACTTCAGCTGACTGAGACGTCGAGACGCTTGGGAAATTCCAGAGGGCGCCTCCGTCGCAAAATGGAAGTTAGAGGTGGGGTAAGGAGGGTTTTTAGAGGAGAAGGAAAGAGAATGCGCCACTTTTCCCAGATACAGGAACTTTACGCTACTCTGCTCCGAAGGAGCTGTATAGTGCTATGGTGGCTAGAAGCGGAAGTGTGACGGGCGCCGTATGCGCGCCATGTCAGAGAGGGGGCGCGAGTTGCGATGAAAATCTTCGCCACCGCGAGGGGCGCTGCAGTCTGCAGGAGAGTCAGCGGTATCGGGTGATCTTTTGGTTCGCGGGCGCCGGCGCTCTTCTGAGGCTGCTACAAGTTCTGCTGTTTTTTTATGTTCTGCTGTTTTGGCTGTGGGTGACCATAATATACATTAGGCTGATAATAAATAGGTGTATTAAGATAAGCTCAAGGTAATCAAGAGTCGTCCCAATGTCATGTCGGTCTAATTCAAGTCCACTGGGTTAAAATTAACTCAAATAAATCAAAAGAGTAATATTCATGTCAACTGAGTTCATTATAGATCATTTGGAGGTATAATAACACGAAGTAAATAAACGAGTAATTCAAATGCCAATTCGACCGAATTAAAGTCCATTTGGTCAATAGTAACTCAAAGTAATAAAACAAGTAATTGCAATGTCATTTGAGCGAATAATAAATATTTTAATAAATATTAGCCCCAAAAATTATAAGTCATCGCAATATCAATGAGGCCGAACTAAGGTCCCCTGGATCAAAAGTAACTCGAAGTAATCAAAAGACTAATAATATTGACTGACTGAGCTCACAACCGATAAATTGGCGCTATAATTACACAAAGTAAACAAGTCACCAAATGTCACTTCGGCCAATTTAAAGTCAGTTGAATTGAGAGTAACTCAAAGTAATCAAGAGTAATCATAATGTCAATAATCATCACATAAAAATTCAATTTTTTTGCATATTTGCTGAAAGTAATGAAGAGTCATTACAATGGCGAGAACTAGGTGCAAATAAATCGTCTACAATTAAATACAAATAAAACTAAGTATATCATTTTTAAACCAGCAAATAAGCAAGACTATAGGTTCATTAACGTAATATTCGAGGGCGCAACATTGGAGCAGGTAGCAGAACAAAAATTATTAGGCGTCTGCTTTGCTGAGGATCTATCATGGAATTGTCATGTAAAAAAACTAAAGGCTGATTTATCCCGGGTAACAGGGTTCTTTTATAGAATACAAAATTTGATACCGACTTGGTTAAAACACACATTATATTATTCCTTATTCTACTCCAAAATTACTTATGGTATTCTGGTCTGGGGAACGACGACAGCGTTTAATTATAATAAAATTATCCTTTTGCAAAAAAAGATCTTACGAATGTGTGAAAATTATAAAGGGGATACCAGAAATTTAAGCACACAACCCTCTTTATCAAATATAATATGCTTAAGGCAGATCAAATATATTACTTTAAACTTTTACTATGGATACATAAAAATAGACTTTACACCACACCAGCGAACAGCCTACGTGCATATCCGATTAGAAATCCAAAGCGAAGGATGCCGGCCATAAGAACCAACTATAGTCAACAAACCTTATAATTTTTCAAACAACTAAAACTCTAAATAGAACGGACCTCAACATTAACTTTAACAACACGTTTTCTGGTTTCAAAAGGGATTGTAGAAGCTTCTTGGTTGGCAGTGAAATCGTATTTTCATTTGGATAGTGTATTTTACCAAGAACATAATCACTAGTTATAGCTAATTTCAAAGATATATGTTCTCATTGTATTCCTTCATGTGAACGTTCTGCTGATGCTGATATGTCGGTGGTATATAATATTGCATTCTAGATTTTTCGTTTGTTGTTACTGTATGTTGTTATTGTTTTCGGTTTTTCACGACCAACGCTTACTGACGTTTATGGTGTTTTTTATGCAAATGATTGTAGCGTCTATTTTCCCTTGTTTCTTTGACTTGTTTTTCTTGTTTTTATTTTAACTGTATAATGTTTTGTTGAATTGTTATTATGTAACTACTTTGAGCTGCTGAACTTTAGGGGGCAGAGGCTTTGTCAGGCACCATGCCTTTATCTCTGCCCCCTACGCGGCAAGCCCGCAAAACAAATAAAGAAAAAAAAAAGTGGGACTAGTAACACCAAGTAGTCACAACAGTGATCAAATGATCAGTTGACCCCCCAAAAATCTAAGTGTATAAACAATTATTCTAAGTTACCAAATGTGTAAGCGAAACACGACCACTGAAGGAAAATAGTGCATATACTATATATTGTGGATTAAATTGACTGACCCCTGGATAAAAGTGGGTAGCGCAAGGATTACGTTGTGTGGCGCTTGGATTAAATTGGGTGGTACTGGGATTAAATTGGACGTCGCTAGAATTGAGACGAGCGGGAAACCCTGTAGTTCAGTGTGTGGCATCTCCGGATCAAGCGGCAATCAAACATTTGTCTGCATGCGCACTTTTCCTGGACATTTTTTGCTGACTTACTGAAATAAAATACTCGGCGCGCTTACTAACGCCTGTTCATGCACTCTTCCGAGAAAGAAAAAGACTATCAAAACAAAAGCTGCTTCAGAAGCAAGTCGTTTCTTCCTTTGGCTTGTATTCTTGACGCAATATCTGTAAGAGTAACTAAAAGTGAATTCTACATTCTATGTCTTGTTCGTTACATTTTTCTTCTGCTGCACTCTGAAGCATATGAAGTGGCCACGATTTATAAAGTTATCAAGTAAAAAAAAAAGTCCAATTTCCCCAGCACCGAAGATATATGCGACAGGGTGGACGTTCACCTGCTCCAGCGCATTTGTTCTAAATGTAAATCAAAAATAGTTTTTTTTTTCTTTCTTTCCTTTCTATTGCGTAACAAGGCGTCAGTAGATTCAGCTCTCGAAAAAAACGTCAAGTTGTCTTTTATTTGCGTATCAACTATTTTACGGTATTCGCAACACGGGGAAAATATCGCGCAGCGCTCCATTCCTATGCTCCGCACGCCAGCGCTAACTCGCCTGCTGCGCGCAGCGCCCTCTATTAATTTCATCGCAACTCTGTGCAGCCCTTCGCTCCCGGCCGCCACACTTCCCCTTCCAGCCACCATAATAGTGCTCTAACAACCGTGCTCGCTGCCATTTTCTGGTCGATGGCAATGCGGCTTCCCTCATGTCGCCCATGATTGTATTTGGTTTAGGGGTCTTGATAATAGTTTCTTACACACCACAAATAAAGTTATGGGTCTAATTATTCGTTTCATACAGTTAACGTGGATATAAAAAGCGTGTCCTCGATCTGAACACGTGACATCGCAGTTGGTTCCGTTTGCTTCAACCTTCAACTGCAAGCGATCTGGCCAGGGCGCAAGCGCAACGCCGATGTACGCTGGAAGCTAGAGCCGGTTTGCTTTCGTTGTTTTTGTTTGACCGGAGAAAATCTGGCATCAACGCATGGCGCCGCTATTGTTTTGGTTTGACGGGACGCGAGAAGCTTAGCATAGAGCTTCGCAGTTTGCGAGCACATAGCGAAGACCTGACCGGAGAAGTGCCCCTGTGATGTTCCCGGAAGACGGAAAGTATCATTCGTAATTGTCGTCTGTGTTTTAAAGCGAAAGGAGTCACAGGGTCCATGAGTGCGCAACCACAAGCCAAGGTTCACGACAGCGCTGCGTTGACTTCGGCGATCTCGTTCTGTTTGGGGCAACACGGCGATGCGACGAAGAGCTGAAACGTTCGTGGTGTGTGATGCGGTGCTTGGAGGTAGAAACCCACACTAACACAGACCTGAAATTGGTTCTTGTGGAGTAGAGGTTCAACGCGTTCAGTCCCGTCGTCGTCAGCTGATCCGGTCCAGCTGGCCCGGGAGGACGCAGCGGTCGTTTTTAAAAGCAAATCTTCTTTCGTTCCGTTTCAAAATGTGAAAGGTTCCCGACGCATACCGTGAGTAAAAAGCTCCGGGCGTTTTCAACAAAATTATGTCGTTTTAATTGAACAATGTGCTTCGATTGTTGTTATGCTTCGTGTTGTTGGACTGCATTTGCACAGCGACGTGTTAGCACAGCGACGCACACCGCTCGAGTAGATGATTCGGTCCTGCAAACGACCGGTTATACAGAATTTCAGGAAAACTTAAGTCACCACCGATATTTTCCTGTAAATCTCGTGTGACTCGTGTGAGTTTGTTGCGCTCATCATGCGGTGTGAATAAATTAGGGCAAGAGTTTCTACCTGCCCACAGATGCATAAACTGAGACCATTATTTATGTAGTGGACATAGTGCTTTTTCTTTACTTTGGGAAGACGCGTTGGTGCACTTATTATGGTACAATCTTTGAGAGTTGAGAAATTGAAAGAGCGAGCAAGCTTTCCCGACTTTGTCTCTTTTCTCTCTGGCACTGCCCCTAGTTTCAAGTTGCAGTTTCAGTAGACATACATACTAGCAGGTACAAACTGCTCTAAAGCAGGTGAAAGAATGGTAAGTCAGGACGGTGCAGACTCCGTGTTTTGCGCTTTTCGCAAGGGGACTGGGTAAATGCTTTTGCGAGGTATGCGGAATATTCAAACGATTATGTTATGCCCGTCGTTTGCGTCTCCAGCAAAACGAATAAGATGATCTACAAAGGCACAATCACAAGCCAAGATTTACGATAACCCTGCGTTCGCTTCGGTGGTCCGTGTAGTTGTATTATACCCTGCTCTATGCAATACCGTGTCATGACAAAGAGCTGGAACGGTCACGGTTTGTGCTGGGCTACCGTTTGACAGAAACCCGCATCGCCCGCCTCGGCACCGAGTGCACTTGGGCTGTTGATGCTCAAGCCTTTCATCCGCGGCTTGTCGCCAGCTGATCCTGCTGCTCAACGGTGAGGAAGCAGCGAGAGTGACCTCTGAAGTAAATGTAAATCCTCGTTCATCCAGTTATCCAGTGCTCAAAGTGTGGGAGATGTCCAATGTGTACTGAGGGCGGGAACTACAAGCGGTTTGCCTTGCTTTTATAACCGAAACCAGAGCATCGAGAGAACTGCCTTGCGTACTCCAAAATGACGGAAACAATAAGTTTCAACAGGTCGAGCACGTCACCGCGGATGTGGGCGAGACGGTGCACACTGTTTAAACGCTTGCAGTATCCAAGAGTGCTACCAGAAAACCGACAACAGAGAAGGCGCTCACGATTCAGCATAATGCACTGCCACGGGCCCGTGAACTTTCAATATTCGGGGTAATGGCGGTATAAAAAAATTATTAAAAAACGCATCAGCGCAACATTAGTGATCACGAATAACACCGGTCACAAACTCCCGAGCCCCACCGCTCCACTCAACACCGACACGACATACGACAAAAAACTGCATCACAACGCCCCAAAAGTAAAGGCTTCTGCACCCGTACGCGTACGCGTACTACAACTAGCGGAAGTGAAGTGTTGGGCGGATGTCCTTCACAAGAATATATAAAAAATGCTTTGCGCAAGGATAATTTCCATTGATTATTTAATACATAATGATAAAATCCTAATAATTTGTTTTTCTATCTGATTCAAGCTAGTCGGACTGCTCATAACACTGGTCGAGCATGAAAATAACAAAAATTTAACTTTTTCATGGCCGGTTTAAGATTTATTGTTAATACATCGTTGTTTTTCGCAACAGACTGACTTTACAGATTTTGCCTGCATACTTTTTAAATGCAAGCACTTCTTACATACGGCTGTCCATTGTGCCGTGTTTTGTGTCTTCTTCTATAAATCTGTAACGGTCAGCGACCAAAGAGCTCACCCGCACATGCCAAGCTTATATACGCCGCGGGGAGAAAAGGATGTTAGTAGTGTTCGAGGCGGGGTTTAAGCCGCACGTCCGGAGGCCTCCTGGCTCGTGACGACGACCATTCCCCGAAGTGAAGAACCCAGGGGTCCAGTGGAGGTGGGAGAATTGGTAATGTAACGAACGGTTTAATTACATGGTTGCGATGGGTCCCTATCACATGAGCGAATGACATTTTAGCGAAGAGCTCCAAATCCGAGAGAACAACCGGAGCAGCCTCACGCTCCGCCTTATATAGGGTCCGTTTCTTCCTCACTCTCCGCCAGGGCAGCAGGTGCGACGTAGCAAACCGCCGCCAAGTGCGTTGCAGCAAAGACCGCTGCGTCGTAGCCAGAAGTGCGTCGTAGCCATGGTTCTCCGCAGTTAGGCCCTGCCTCTCTCCCTTTCAAGTGCGATGTAGCCAAAGTTCTCCGCAGTTAGGTCATGCCTCTCTCCCTTTCCTGAGTGCACCAACCCTCACGCACACACACACACGCACACGTCCCGTTGACGTCACGGACGCGTTGAGACCTGTCTCCGCAGGCCCAGACACGCAGGCGACGGTCCCGGACTCGTCGGGACTCGTTTCGCGCAGGCCCGGACAGGCGGGCGTCGGTCCCGGACAGATCGTGACTCGTTTCCGCAGCGTTGAAACTCGGAAGAAGGTCGCCGAAGGTTCCATTCTTAACAGCCCCTCCGGGGCCAGGGAAACCTCGAATGGCCGGTGATACAATCGCTGGCCTGAAGAGGTGGGCCTGTGGTAGGCCTTGAGAAGACGCTGCAAGCACTAAACAAACTCCCAAACCTCTCACAACGGAGGCATCAGCGGAAAAGTCCCCCTCAACACCACGCCACACCGCTGTCAAACGCTCGGAATTCGCCAGAGACCCGCCAGACTGGATTACGGATTACCATAATTTGCCAAAACAATGCAAATTGACCCGCTGTCGCCAAAACAAAACTCATTTTTCCATAGAGGTCACAAGGAACAAAATACAAAAGACAAAAACTCTTCGCAATTTGTGAGGTCCTTTTTTGGGTTTTAACGAAGTGCCCCCACTTAGATCCTCATTCCCGTGGATGACGAAGACCTCTGAGATCATCCCTACTGTTTTTCGTAATGTCACAAAAATCTGCTCAACCCATCGGCATTGCCGTTAAATTTGCCTTTCCTTTTTCTTGAGCTGAAGTCATAGTGATCGATTTTCACGTGATTTCTAGACGTGAAAATGCGGTCCTTATAGCGCCGATAAAACAATCCGCCTTTTTCATGCCCCGTCGCATTGGTCTTAGCAATCTCCTGAGCTGTACCGCGAAACCCTGACACACTAGGGTCGCTCTTCTGCTCGACTGTCAAAGACACTCTGTCTACTCGTAGCAGAGGATCAAAATTACGTGACGTCGGAGCTACGAGAGATCCTTTAATGATCCCGTCTTCCTCCGCCTTTTTCGCCGGCGCGTTGGGACGGCGTACGCTTTCTAGTGCTACGAGGTCAGGCTGTTCTACAACCTGGTCCCTCTCATCCCGGTTCTCTGCCTCCAACTCTGGGAGTGCTTGCTCCCCGTCAGCTGCCTCTGGCTCTGGATCACTCGTTAACAAAGGGGCGAGCTGACGCGATTCGGACCTCGTACACGACTGAACTAGTCCTTCTCCCAGTTGTTGACCCCTTTCGCGCAGCAGGAAATCTGACCGGTTAGAAAACAAATCAGGATACTCCAACGGGACTGTTTGCGAGACAGCCGCCTCTGTCACTAACTCTCCGAACGGGCCAGTTATCTTTACTGTCGCCATAGGCAGACAGATACTGTGCTTTTCGAGCATCTGCTTGATCCAGACTACCTTCCCAGTAAAATCGGATGGCGTTACATACGACGGATGAACAACGTCCATCGTCGCTGCACTCTCCCGAAGCACCCTGCACGGCTTTCCGTTTACATGGAGCTCGTGAAGATAGGGACGAAGAAGCTTCAGGTCCCTGTCACTACCGTTCACGTACCAGAACACAACCCGCGGTTTCTCACATCTGGCCGCTGTGTGTCCCGGCTCCTGACAGTTGTAGCACAGGAACGGCTTCCTTGCCTCGAACTGCCCTGTTGGGCTTTTCCGCGCCTCGTCTCCGTTCGAGTGTTCTGCGCTCTTTTCTGGGACCTTTTGTCCTGCTTCGGGCTTCTCGGGCCCGTTTTCTCGCGAGCCGTTTCCCTGTCGGAAGGTCTTGCGCTGATCGCTCCGGTCGGGTTCGCTTTCCTCTCCGCTCAGCTTTCTACGCGTTGCGTACTCTTCGGCTAGCTCAGCGGCCCTTTCGACAGAGTCGATTCCCACCCTATCCTGCACCCAGAGCTTGACTGACTGCGGAATGCTACGAAAGAACTGTTCGAGGCACACACAATCGACTACCTTGTCTCGGCTTTCGTACACTTCCTCGCTCTTCAACCATTCTATCAAGTTGGTTTTAAGTCCGTACGCGAATTCCGAGTAGCCCTCGCTGCTCTTTTTGGATGTGTTTCTAAACCTTTCACGGAACGCCTCGGCAGAAAGGCGGTACCGCTTCAAAAGGCTGGACTTCACCTTGACGTAGTCGTACGCGTCTCCAGCACTAAGGCGCGCGACAACCTCTGCAGCCTCACAGGGCAACAAAGTCAAAAGCCGTTGCGGCCATGTTTCTAGGGCGAAGCTCAACTTCTCACATGTCCTCTCAAAGTTAACTAAGAACAGGCCCACGTCTTCCCCAACTTTAAACGGCTGCAGGAGCTTCTTCACTTGATACGACTCGGTCTCACTTGCTCGTACCGGAGCCCCGACTCTACTGTTCTGCTAGTTTAATCGCTGTTGTTCAATTTCGAGCTCTAGCCTTTTCAGCGCTTGCTCCTCTGTCGCAGCCTGCGCTCGTTCCTCTCTCGCTGCAGCCTGCGCTCGTTCCTCTCTAGCCGCAGCCTGCTCCTGCTCTCGTTCCTCTCTCGCTGCAGCCCGCGCTCGTTCCTCTCTCGCTGCAGCCTGCGCTTGTTCCTCTATCGCTGCAGCCTGCTCCTGCTCTCGTTCTCGTTCCTCTCTCGCTGCAGCCTGCTCTCGTTCTCGTTCCTCTCTCGCTGCAGCCTGCTCTCGTTCTCGCTCCTCTCTCGCTGCAGCTTCGCTCTTAGCGTTCTGAAGCAGTTCGCACGCAATTTTAATTTCCTCCGCTTCCGTCGCTCTCAGATCGCTTTACTGATCTCAGATTTCTTCATCTTTTGCTCCACCTCCACACCCAATTCTTCACATAAACAGAGTAAATCTGTTCTCAGTAACCTCATTAGATCCATGATCGCTGCTCTTTAGCTTTGGCTTTGTTCTAACACTTGTCGCGAGGTCGTACCAAATCCTAGCGCATGAGTGAAACACTAAGGATTCCCAGCAGTTCAAAATTAATTACCCATAATCTGAAGCCTGGCGAATCTCAAAGCAAAGTCCAAACGCTCACCCACAGATGTAGCACGAATTCGAATGGTCCGATCCCAACCGCTGCCAACCAGTTGTTCGAGGCGGGGTTTAAGCCGCACGTTCGGAGGCCTCCTGGCTCGTGACGACGACCATTCCCCGAAGTGAAGAACCCAGGGGTCCAGTGGAGGTGGGAGAATTGGTAACGTAACGAACGGTTTAATTACATGGTTGCGATACAGTCGTCCAAATCCGAGAGAACAACCGGAGCAGCCTCACGCTCCGCCTTATATAGGGTCCGTTTCTTCCTCACTCTCCGCCAGGGCAGCAGGTGCGACGTAGCAAACCGCCGCCAAGTGCGTTGCAGCAAAGACCGCCGCGTCGTAGCCAGAAGTGCGTCGTAGCCATGGTTCTCCGCAGTTAGGCCCTGCCTCTCTCCCTTTCAAGTGCGATGTAGCCAAAGTTCTCCGCAGTTAGGTCATGTCTCTCTCCCTTTCCTGAGTGCACCAACGCCCACGCACACACACACACGTCCCGTTGACGTCACGGACGCGTTGAGACCTGTCTCCGCAGGCCCAGACACGCAGGCGACGGTCCCGGACTCGTCGGGACTCGTTTCGCGCAGGCCCGGACAGGCGGGCGTCGGTCCCGGACAGATCGTGACTCGTTTCCGCAGCGTTGAAACTCAGAAGAAGGTCGCCGAAGGTTCCATTCTTAACAGTAGGAAGTGTCGGGCTCAGTGTCGGTGTTGTGTTTGTGTATGTGTCGGTGCTGTGTCCTATGTGGTACTCGTGTTGTGTGTGATGTATGTAGGGTTACTGTCGACTTGTGATAGTTCTCAGCGTATTCACAAACTCCTGGTTGTCTTTTTTTGTTTCACTGGCTGCTAGAAATCTCACTTGGTGGCGCAAGTTACCGCCCGACTCCAAATAGTTTGCTCGAGCTATTTATCCATATAAGTTCGGTATTCGTTTTTCTGTCTAGCGGTTCCGTGTTCCGTCGTAGCTGCCGATGCCACCGACCGCCGACGACGCACGTACGTACCTTTGCACGTAGCTACGTCCGCCGCTTGGGGACTGTTTACTGTGTATAAAAGACATCGAACGAAAACAAACGCGTCCTGTGTGCTTTCAATTCGGCTGAAAGGCGCGCGGCTCGCTGGGCTCGTCTCTCGCCTGTTCTCGGCTGCTGGCCGGCATGCTTCATAAGGAACACGCTGAACCGTGTTTCTCGGAAGGCAGACACGGTGTAGCGTGTTAAGCTTACACGACACCTCGTATGTAGGCGAATAACACACATGGCTGCGTGTAAAACGAACACGTTTCGACGTGTCCGCTATGGGACAACGGTTTACACGTCTGGGCGTATTATTTTTGCTAACAGTAGGAAGTTTTAGAATAGCGCACGCTAAAGCTTTTTGTGCGCAAAGAATAGCGTCGTCGCCACTCGCATGCTCCGAACGCAAACCAGGTTTTGCGCTTTGCGTGCGCAATTTTAGCGTCTGCTATTTCTCGGAAATAGCCTGCGTACGCAAAGGGGTCTTTGCGCTCCTCTAAGGGGATTCGTGATGAGAAGTTGGCTAAAGCCAAGACGAGCACAGTTTAAAAAAAAATGGCGGCCCGCAGGCCCATGGAAGCGGTCGCTTTGGCGGCGTCGTGAGCGCGATGTCGGCGGCATCCTCACGACTGAGATTTTCAATACGGGACGACACTGCACTCGGTTTGGAAAACCCAGTAGGGTGGGCAACGATCACCGGCAACTTGATGCTTGCGACGAGCGAACATTTATCGGCGAAAGTCAGTACACTCTTGCCGAGGCGACGCATGCGGCGGACAAGACCGGTCGACCGCTCGCGTCACACTCTCACGTTTAAACAAATGTAAAATTGTTACTCCGGACCAAAAATCTTGTTGTTTCTAAAGTTGCAGCATTTCGTGTGTGAAATAAAAATCGTGACTGTATCTTGGTGACGTTGCAAGCGCGAGATGCTTGGGCTTTTGCGTCGCGGCGGAGAAATGCTATTCTAAAACTCTCTTGCGTCGCGTGCGCTAAAGCAAGCGCTAAATTTAGCGCTAGCGTGCGCTAAAATGGCGTACGTTATTCTAAAACTCCCTAGTGTACGGGCCTGACGGCGGACGCCAACTTGAGAACTGTAAGCACAGCAAATTACCATGAAGCTCAAAGCCCTCACACGATGAACGTCTCTTGCCGCGAAAACAAGGAGAGGGAAGTATCCGAAGACCCCGTATCTTGGTATTCTACACTGTGTGGCGAGAGAGAAACCAGCTCATTCTTTTTGCGTATAAACGCGTACCAAATAATATAAGGATATAACTAGATAACCACAAGGATTGTGCTGTTGAGTGATTCCATGTCAGTTCATACAGTGAATACAGTTATGGTCCAGGTAATATTTTTTTTATATATTTCTGTAACATATATATTATGTGAAAGTCATGTCCTTGGAAAAAGCACTGAGCTATACATAAACGGTGCTTCACGAAACGTGGGCCAAATCGTTCTTGTGAAAAGCACGCATCGCACAGAAATAGAATTGATGAAATTCTGGTTTCTGACAAAGGAAAAACGTAGGGGGAAAAGCTTTGATATAACTAGGTTAATAATTAATAGTTTGTATTTATCTTCATGATTAATAAATCTAAAGGTACCATTTTAATTACAAACATGGTGAGAATAATTGGAACTATTAAATCAACCCACATTTTAGAGCTATAAAACGTTTGCGCAGCCCTTTTACGGTTACAATAAACTTAATTTTGACGTGTGTTGGAGAAAAAAGGGATCTTAGGAGGCAACAGTAGGAAACATAAATATTAAGCTAACCTAGGGACACCATAACGTTTTGCACCCTAAGATAGAGCAGCACCGCTGTACTATATCCTTTGGCAGTTCGTTATAGGGGCTTTGCCGACGTCGTCCGGCAAAACCCCTATAACGAACACAGGCTAGCTCAGTTTGAGGGGAGGTTTGTTGTCGTTTTTCGTTTAAGCAGGTGAAATGTTACTTAATGTATTGCCATCAGAACTGCAAGTCACTGTAAGCGGCCAAAAAAAGTTAAGAAAATAAAACTTTTTTTTTAATATTGTTGTGCAATTTTGCCACATTATCAATAAAACTGCAATGAAGACTAAGCATTTGCTTCTTATATATTCGTAAAATTAGCTTAAGGATAATCATTTTGATATATTTTGCGTCGTTAATTATATGAAGCAGTTCGTTGGTAAAGTATTTATGAATGTGTCTCCAAAGCGTGTTTATTTTACGTGTTTCGTAATTTTTTGTTTGTATTAATTTTTTTTTTACAGCGGAGCTGTTAAGGGCTAGGTTCTTAGGATCGTGTCCGGTACCAAACACATGTTGACACAAACCTACACAAACTTCTGGACAGCTACCGCCATCTATAAGCGACGGCGGCAAGCACACAGCCAGTATGGTTGCCGCCGTCGCTCGTAGATGGCGGCAACCTTTCCAGCTATCATAGAAGAATGGATAAATGGGCGCGTTGGTGGGAATTTGTCGTAGGAAACAGCGCGAAATACAGACGAGGACGAAGAAGGAACACACGAGACGAGCGCAGCGCTCGTCACGTGTTTTTCTTTGTCCTCGTCTGTTTTACGCGGTGTTTCCTACGCTCTTATCAGTTTCGCTTTGGACTCGGGATGGGTCGGCCGTGTGCACTTTCGGGTAAAGAAGACTGGGTGTGGAAGGAGATAACAGCTGTTTACAAAGAAAATTTTTTTCACACACAAAAAAAAAGCGTAGAGCACGAGGTTTCTTCTCTTTTACATCATTTGACTCCCCCCCCCCCCCCCCCCCCCCACCAAGTCTTACGTTGGCCCTCGGCCTTCCCGGTGTGGGCTATCTGGCCCCCAAGCTCAAATGAGTTTGAGACCACTACTCTAGACCATTTTCGTCACTGAACGCTCGTGTTTGACACTGATGGCACCCTTTCGAAGCAGCATTTGGTTTTCTTTGTCCCTTTTGCACTGTCCCTTTAAAGGGCCACCGAAAAGAGAAAGATGCTTTTTTTTAACAGTCTGGCTGGGACACGCGTGTCGAGAAATAAATCTTACGCGAAACATTTTTTTTTTTTTTTTGTAGAGCAATATTGACGGTGCGAGACGCCATTTAGTCGGTAGCCACCTCCTTTCCACTTGTTTCTCTCTCGGCATTTCGAGCGCGTGGAGGAGAGGTGGATCGGCTTGGCCATCACGTTGAGGTGGAGAGAGTGTATGATCATCTCGTTGAGGTGGAAAGAGTGTATCACCATTCCGTGACGTTATGGACTTTGCGCGCAGAATTTAAAATAAATCTCGCGCCGTCAATATTGCTCTAAAATGTTTTTTGTTCGGGTAAAATTCATTTTTTGACACACGTGTGGCAACCAAACTGGTTAGGAAAAGCAGTTTTTTTTTACTTTCAGTGGCCCTTTAATTGAAACAAAAAATAGCAAAAGGGGATGTCCAAATTGTAACGTTGTGCAGTATATATAGCTGTCTCACGATGATTTGCGGCAGCCTAATAAAATGTTAGAGCTCGCATGACTGTAAAGCACAGAGTTGTAAAATGAAGCCCCAAAACAAGTGAACGTAAAACCGAATATAACATTAGCCTCCCGAGACAGTATTCTGCGAAGTTTCAAGCTCGTGCAAGCCGATGTCGAAATGTGATTTAAATTAGCAATATATTCTCTGTTCTTCGCGCTATTTATGTGTAATTAGGAACATCATTGCACGCATCTCTATTAGAAAAATACGGATAACCAACCAAGTCCTAAACAGTTAGGAGCCCGGCGTTTCTAAACCGAATCGGTTTTTTCATCAGGGGCGACTATTTGCACGTGGAGAGCAGCAGCTTCTTTTCAATCTACGGTGTGTCGTTTGCTTCACTCACTTTTTCTTCTTCAAGTGCCCTGGTACGTTGACATACGCCGATGGTTGAGTGCCTGTCGACCTATTTAGCCCCACCTATTGAAACGTCGGGCTTCTAACTGCTTAGGACTTGTTTGGTGAAGGTCTGTATTTCTCAAAACCTAACCAGACGGAGTTCCATCAAACGTGTTTACCTTTAAAACATGCATCTCTATATATTTATTTTTGCAGTAAGGCGTCGTGTATGGGATTATTTAAAAGAATAGCACTTACTATCTCTCTTTTTGCAAATTTCGTGTATTTGCTTTCGGATGTATAATGTGCCCAAACAGTCCTTTTGTCATACCCCGCGACGCGGTCTTTCACACTGCCAAACAGCGAACAAAAAAGCACGCTTCCGCAGACTCGACATATGGCGTATTTTCGAGTATCGTCCTTTCTTGTCGGTCTCGAAACGGTTCTCTGAACTTCATACAGTCAAATTTATTGATGACAATAAAAAATATTTTAATACTGCCTGAAGACTTCACAACATAAATAAACTTTACTTTGTTGAATGTGAATACAAGTAGCAATGTGAATGAAGTAACCCATTTTCAATGTCTACTCTTAGAGCATGAACCGGATGTTGTCATGACCGAGACATGGTTAACGGCTGAAATAGAAAATGCGGAGTTTATTTCACCAGGATATTTAGCTTTTCGGGGGTGTTGCCATTACTGTTAAGGATTAATACGTCCGTGTTCATTTCCAGTGGTTCATGGCATAGAATGCGTTGCAGCTAAACTCTTTATAAGTGAATGTCTTATTAATGCGGTTGCTCTATACAGATCGCCCGAGTCAAACCCTAAATATTCTTCAGTATTAAACGCTTACCTTTTTATGCACGCTAAACATAAATGGAAGCTAATTCTTGCTGGGGACTTTAATTTACCCGATATCGATTGGAAGAATTTACACGAAGTGGGTAACGAAGGTCCGTGTTCTCGCTCGCTTTTAAATATGGCGTTTTCCGATGACCTAACCCAAGTTGTCAAATCTAGCACGAGAACACGGGGAAATTGCGAATCGTTACTCTACCTCATTTTTCTAAGTAGACCCCTTGCAGACGCGGAATACTTATGTCAGGTAATAGATGGCATATCCGACCATGACAGTTCTTTTCGCATGCCCTTTGCTAAAGAATAAACTTTCCCTCTTGTGTCATTCAAAAGGTCCTTAATTTTGGAAAAGCCAACGATGTTGGGATTATGGACTACCTAGATGAAAATTTTGATGAATATAGGGAATACTCTCTTTTGCCTACGTCAACTGTATATGAGGTCTGGAAAAGGTTAAAAAGGATAATTAGCAATGCTATTTGACGCTTCGTTCCATTTCGCACTAAAATAATTGCTAAGAAAAATCTGTTGATTACAAGGAACATCATTCGACTGAAACGAAAGGTGAAAAGGCTGCGAAAGGGATATAAAAGAGATAACTGCGCACCATTCAGAGGCTTCCAGATAGCGAACGCATCTCGTCGGCATCGTCATGCTATCACCACGTCAAAATATTCTTTTATGAACTCCACACTTCAGAATTTTATGACATCAGCACCATAGAAGTTCTGGAGGCATCTTTCACTAGCAAAAGATAGTGTTACTACTATCATTGTTGATTCAGTAACGATTACAAACCGGCCAGATATGGCAAAAAAAAAACTTCAAGGAATATTTTCAGTCCGTTTTTACAAGTGATGATGGTGTTCTTCCCGCACTCCCATCATTTGGATCTGATTTTCCTGCTGCTCAGGATATTGAAAAAGGTGAACGCGGTGTTTTCAACTTGATACTGAATTTTAACACAAAAAAGTAACCCGGACTAGACGAGATTCCGAAGGAATTTCTAAAAAGATATGCTGAATGTATGTTCCCTTGCCTGAAAACTTTATTAAAAAAAATCACTTCACTACAGTCATTGCAAGTGCGCCAAAATTGCAAGTGCGCCAAAATAACTACATTGCAAGTGCGCCAAAATAATTACTGCTCACAAGCAAGGTAGTCAATCCCTTGTAGGCAATTATAGACTCATCTCATTAATTAATATGCCGTGTAAGTTTTTCGAACATTTAACAGCTAATCATTTGATGTCATTTTTTAAAAGAAAGTAACGGTAGACTAGGAGACAACCAGCGTGGTTTTAGACGAGGTCGCTAAACAGTTACGCAGCTTATTAAAGTCACTCACGAACTTAGCTAATGCATAAATAGGGGTGGTCAGACGAAGGCAATTTTTTTAGATTTTGATAGAGTGTCGCACCTTTGCTAGAGTGTCGCACCCAAAACTGATTTATAAACTTAACAGTATCCTTAAGAATACAACAATAATTAGATGGATGGAAGCCTACTTGCATGAGAGAGAACAAAGGGTCCATATAAAGGATGAACACTCGCAACCTTTACGGTTGTATCTGGGGTACCACAGGGTTCTGTGCTCGGGACTGTACGTTTTATTCTTTTTATCAGTGACATGGGTAAAACATTTGAAGAAACTGTATGTATTCAGCATTTGCGGGTGATACGATAATATTTAGCGAAATTGCAAGTAGATCTGAACAGCTAAAATTAAATCTGTATTTGCGAAAAAAATAAAAAATGGTGTGACGAATGGCAGATGTCAGTGAACACCAATAAAACCATTATTTATGACAGTGACTTAAAAGCTAACCCCTCTAGTTTTAGATTACCGCATTGGGGAGAAATCGTTCACTAAAGTGACAGAGTATAAGTAATATAGGCGTATTATTCTGTCCAAATCTCGCATGGAACCTTCATGTTCATCAAATGCGCAAAAAGACCATGCAACGGCTTTGGACTTTACGAAGAACTCTACGAGACGCTTTATCCCAAGTTAAAATAACTGCCTTCAGAAGCCTGGTAACCAGTCGTGAATTATGCCAGCACAGTTTGGTAACCCATCGCGCGTCAAACCATAGAAAAACTGCAAAGAGTACAAAACAAGGCGCTTCGCTGTATTTTTAATGATTACAGATCAACCACATTAGTTACAGAATTGCAAAATAGAGCTGAATTTCACAGGATTGAAGCGCGTATGAAAATAAATCGCCTTAAAACGTTCTTCTCAATTGTTAGTGATTCCCAGAAGTTAGTCCAAGAAAAATATATACAGTTCTCGACTCCGAGAATTGTCAGACATAAGCATAACAGTCATATTGATCCCTATCCGTACTTGTTTGATGTATTTAAATTTTCGTTCTTTGTGAGATCTATAGATGACTGGAATAGTTTGCCTGAAACCATTGTAAATAGTTCAAGCGCACCTGTGTTTGAGAGAAGCATTGCTTCATATTTTCTGATGTAATGTCGTACCACATATTTTGATTATGTGCTCTTTTCCACTATGTACCCACTCCTCCCTTTGCCAGTCAATGATTGGCAGTAATAAATAAATAAAAATAAAAAGGTCGATTACCCTCAAGATGTACGTCATAAGTAAGTATACACACCCAGATTACCTTAAATATGCTCTGCAAATCTTTTCCGGTGTTTTTATCCTCGATAGGCACGCCTATAAGTGATTTAAGAGAACCTTAAAGTTTTTTTGTTTCTTTAAGTTGATTTAAAGAACATGTGTGTTCCTGACTCATATTCAACTTCTAAAACATATATAAGTATGTTGCCCCTTTCATGTGATGAGCAGCAATTTTATGTGTCTGTGGACTGGACGAAAACAAAGTACACAGTGGCGCGTGGCGGAACTATGACGATTGCGCACGTAGACCGCCAGAAAGTGACAAGTCAAGTGGCTGCGATGTCGCGTAGAGTATGGAATACTACTTTGTTCTATTTAACAAGAAAAATATTAGCGAGGGTGATGCTTATTTGCAAATTGCATTGACCGGCATCCTGTCAAGAACAAACCTCAAACGCCAAGCTATGTCGAAAATGTTCACTTCGGTACCCGCTCTTTTAGGCCGGATCCTGTCTGAGTACGAAGGTCACTCTTTTCTGCATGATTATTTGCCTGCATCACGGTGCTGAGGATAAACAATATTGGTCAGGAAAGCGAGCGTTGTGATTGCCCCTCAGTTTTTCCATAAAAAGGTAGACTGAAAGGGTTTGTCTCTAAACGTTCCTGACATCTCAACAATATTATAGCTTTTAGCTCAGCTGCGTCGTCATCACATATAATTTGAAACGCATTTTGTAAACTAGATTTCAGAATATATATGGCGACGACGGTCCCATTTCATGATTTTATGCACTGTAATTAATTCCTAAGTTCAAGAGCCCAACAGGATTCAACTTTTATTACTGCGACGGAATTTTGTACCAATCACGGGTATTTTAGGCGACCTACCAGACTGATAACCTTTTGATTCAGGTAAAATGTATGCGACTGAAGTAAAAAAAAAAACAACAGATGTTGAGTCATATATGTTTATCTAGTTATTTTTTTACTGTTTTATCGAACTTAAATAACGCAATTTATGTTTGGTAACCGAAAATAAAAGTGGATTCTACGAATGATAAAAATGTATATAGTACTTGTTTCATTGTTGAAATAGTGACTAATGCCAAAAGAACGCGGAAAATATATTCTCAATTTAGCGGGGAGCTAAAAATAACAGCTCGAACCGGTTCAAACCGGTTCGAACCGTTATTGTTAGCTCCCCGGAACTGAACCGGAACTGAACCGGAACTGAACCGAAAGCCGTGAACCCGAACCGGAACCGAACCGGTAAAAATTTCGGTTCGACACAGTGGCCAGAACCGGCCCCTTGCCTCCCCCCCCCCCCCCCCCCCCTGTGCACGCCTATGCTAACACACTTTGTTACTACTAAGGCTATACACATATATACCTGTTGGTGAGAATATACGAATCTCAATTATTATGTGTCAGAAATGTACACTTCTATACTTAAAATTTCACAGTATTTTAATGCTTTTTTTCGCTGGATTTGACTGATTAGCCGTTAATTTAATAAATACAAAGTCAACGATTGTTCGGTAAAACGTTTAATCCCTGCACAGCCCTATTATTTATATACATGAATAGGTGTTGCATTTTGTTTATTAAATAATGCAAACGTTCATGAGACAAATCCAATCATTATACCACACCATTTTATTTCAAGGGGTATAATACTACAGAACTATTTCTACAGTCTTCAAGTGCGACTTCAGTTAGTTTTTGGGTCTGTTTCATTGCAACTACTACTGTAGACTTCAACCGGAACACCTGGGCAATACTCTGTAAATTTTGTTTCGCAATCAGCGGGTGGGTTTTCTTTTGCAGCCTCGTTCGTTAGTAGCAGGTCACAAAGGTAAACTGAAAAAAAAAATAATGGTTGGTCAGACACCTTGCCGGTTCTTTTATATTATAGGATATTTTTTTAGAAAATATTGCGAATAATTATATATATTTTTTATTTTCCAACATACATAATGTAGGGGAAACAAAGGAAAAAATCTGTTTAAAAGTTGCATGACTGGTCCCAAGCCCCCTACAAATCTAGCAGCAGTGCAGCACGTATTGAAATGCAGACGCGTGCACTGAGCAGATAAAAAAAATAATATAGTCTGCATACAAAATTCACACTATACGCAGATTTAAAGAACAAAAATCAACTCAGCATAGCAAGTAGCCGTTAGAATAAGAGGATAGGGTAGAAAAATATATCGCGTAAGATACTGACTTAAAATAACTTTCAATATTTATAACGCTAATCTGGTTGGGAACGATCGGTTGAGATTAATGCCTAGTACAATGCGTGGGTGAACGGTTACAGATAAAACACGGAAAGAACTTGCCCGAAAAAATATAAATATGTTGCTCAGAAATGTTTGAACGGTATAACAAAAGGATAAAAAAAAAATTATTGCAACGTTTTTATAATTAAAATTTAAATCACCATCTACTAACGACAGACGTATGCGACCTGTCACTGCCAATTAATTGTATTCATTGAAATATGCGCTATTTTTCATAACAGGATTCCTGACTTCACTTTTAATAATAAAATTAAACTTTAAAAAAGTATTTTTCATCTAAATTTAATCTTGAGTTTCCAGAATTAATAGAAAATTGTTATGTAGCATAAAGTTGAAGCAATGATACATTTATTGTGCTTAGCCCCGTATAAAAGTTAAAATTGCGAAATAAAGCACCCTGCTTCGCAAGCAATTATAAAAATACACCCAGCAATTCCTAAACGAAATACCCTTCCCCCCCCAAAAAAAAAAAAAATGAAATAAACTGCCAAGCAATTCGGTGTTCTTGAGTCCCTTGGTATATGTGGCTGATTTAAGTCGAGTCTGACTTTCCTATGTATTTTTCCCGAAGCTCAATTGATAATGCATTGTTGCTCGCAGACATAACTGTACTTTATAGTTCTGGCATACTGGCTGAGGTTGTGTTTACAGTTCACGTACATTTTAATTACAAAATTTAAGTTTGAACATTTTTACACTACACATTTCATTCTTCTTGACACTTCTTTTATTTAGATTCGTATTTTTTTACAGCTTGTAATTTTTAACATTTATTCGACTCCTTTAGCGTTCGTTGTCATATGCTTCAAAATATATCAAGCATATAAATTTTCCTTAGGTTGCCTTGGTGGAATACTCTTAAAAATGTATATTTTTGTCGTATGAAACAGAGAGAATCGGTCGTGAATAGTTTCAAAAATCAAGAGCCGAGGGAAAATTAATATAAGATTCATAGAGGATAAACAAATAGCTCGCACCAATGCCGAACCAAAGAAGATGGCCGTCATGAGCTTGTTTTTGTTAATTCGAACTCCCTCCCTCTCCCCCCTTCGTCCCCTCCCGCCCCCCTCCCCCCCCCCCCCCCCCCCCCTGAGCTTGCCAACCATGACACTTACGGTTCTAGGAGAGCTACAGTAAAAATATCCCATGCACAATGTTACTGATAAAATATTTTAAGTCTAGGCAGAGAAAACGGATAATTAATACTATGCGTATTTATCTTTTTCGCGGCTTTCAATGCGTTCATACTTTGGAATTCTTAAGAAACATGAAAATTGATTCGACACCAGCAATCCTATATCGACTGAGTGGAGTGAACAAAATAGCTCAAAACGGAACATCTAGATTCTCCTTTAATTCACTAGCACATTTTGAGTTAAAGAAAAGCGCGAACTTACCTTCCGAATTATTTTTCTTTATTCTTACAATATGGCAGTCTTTGTAATCAGAGTATAGTAGTGGATGACCTTGTCTTCCGTCAGCTGGAAAAGCACGCGAGTTACTTTTATTATTCCGGCATTATTTCATGTATAACACACACGCAAGTGTTCAAAGCAGAGCTTGGACACATGCATCATTTGCATATATATTTTATTCACTTATCAGCACTGTTTAGTAGTAACCTTAATATGTATAAAGAATGTAAAAGGTGTCTCGTTTAAAATTATGTAGTTTCGCATGAGAACCATGAAACTGATTGTGCATACTTGGCGACAAATATAACTTGTCCTATCAGTGCTCAAAAATGACAGGATGTATGTAAAATATTTCCAGATTTAAACGTTCGAAGATACTAAAACCAATATAAACTCGGTACCTAAAATATATTTGAACACAAACCGGACCCCTGCGCAGTTCAGACGGTTGTAAATATCACGGTATACGGACGCACGTGTTTGCATTTGTTACCACGTCAAGGCAGGTCATTACGTTTCTGAGGTAATTACTAAGATAAATTTATCAAAGCTCAATAATAATCTAAAAAGCTGTATTTGATATACATAATATTTATGCTCATACCAAGAGGGTGGTATCCCTTGAAATCAAACACGCGTGTCAGAGTGGGTACCTTGATTTGCATTAAAATTATACATTATAGCCTCACTACTATAATGAACCAAACCACAATTTATAATTGCATGAAAAAATGTAATCTTTAAAAAAATGTTTTGGAATTGGAGCCAGAAACCCTATTGCATTTTGGTTGCTTGATTTTGGTAGCCACTTCTGTCGGTCGTTATAAATGGGTAAAAACGAGCACTCAGTAATTTTTTTGGTATACATATGACGCAAGGCCTATTTTGTTTCCTTTACACTAGAGTGCTCTAACATACTGATGGAAAAATTAAAACAAAAATCGGCAAACATGTTTTTTAGACGTTTTTGTGAAATATTTGTAGACATTTATTTATGAATTCATTATACCGTTTGCCTACTAAATAGACCTATGCATATGTCATCTACTGGTAGCACTTTACTTTAATATATTTTTACAAAATAGTTTGTATTAATGTTTAAATTTCGTTATGAAATAAATTGAGTCATACTTTAGCACACTTTATTAAAAGCAGTATTTTTTTTTACCCATCACTTTTTATTGCATCCAATAATGTTAACATTTCATGGGCTAAATCAAAGTCCCTCTTTTTTGTTGTATCTTCTGTAAACGTGCTCAGATGCTTTGCTGGTTCTGAAGCCTCACACTCCCGAACCAGCAAAAGGGTGGTTTTGCAATTGATTACAACGCAATTAAATGCATAGGTGCAAGCGAGCTGTACAAGAGTGACGAAAATAATCCCTAGAGAAGGGGAACAAGAGGGACAAAGGACAAACAAAAATCTCCAAACACAGATAGGTGACCGGTACGCAACCGAAAAAAAGAAACCGTCTGATTCGGATATCGAACCCGGGTCCTCTTGATTTCCAGTAGAGCGCTCTACCAACGGAGCTAACCAGGGGTTAGACGTCAATAAAACAAACTGATATTATCAGCTGCCACCAGTCTAAACCAACAAGGGTGAAAGGCTTGCATTTTAAGGTTATGATTATAATGCAATTAAATGTAAAGGTGCAAGCCAGCTGGAAAAGAATGACGAAAATAATCCCTAGAGAAGGGGAACCATTGCATTATAATCATAACCTTAAAATGCAAGCCTTTCGCCCTTATCTGTGTTAGACTGGTTGCAGCTTATAAAACCTGTTTGATCTACTGACGTCTAACCCCTGGTTAGCTCAGTCGGTAGAGCGCTCACCAGGAAATGGAGAGGTCACGGGTTAGATACCGAGACCAGGCGGATTATTTCGGTCGCGCACAGGTCACCTAGCTATGTTTGGAGGTTTGTGTTTGTCCTATGTCCCTCTTGTTCCTCTTCTCCACGGATTATTTTCGTCATTAGTTTTGCAAGTTGGCTTTACTTCTAGGGGTTTTAAACCTAAAATCCTCTGAGTAGGAGGGTCGGAAGTATTTCGGAGGTGAGGGGGCGACGGAGGGTGGGGGTAGAGAGGGCGAGTGGAGGGGGTTATATGGACGTGCCACTATTAGGAAAAAAGATGTGACCCCACCCCTTCGCAGTTCCGACGTTACTGGCAACACATGTTTTATTATTATAATTAGGGGTGGGCGAATATTCGAGTTTCGTGTTCGAGTTTTCGAATAATTCGATTACTCGAATATCAATGCCGCTAGTAAAATTTTGGCTCTTCAAGCTGCTCATATTATGAATTCATATGTATGATATATATGATGCCTGAGTTCACAAGACATTGTTCTGTTCTTCGATACGAACAGTCTCGCTTCTGGCTTCAAAACACGCAGCCACGCGCGCCGCGATTTTTATTTAAGAATATTGCGCAACCTCTAGCCAGCTCTTTATATATATATATATATATATATATATATATATATATATATATATATATATATATATATATATATATATATATATATATATATATATACAGATATATATAGATATAGATATATATATATATATATATCTATATATATATGCACAGGGCAGTTATGTCTATATTATGACGTATGGTTGTCAAAATACAAAAAAGTATCGATAGTTAAACAGGCCCCTTCCGCTAGTTCGTCGCGCCCCGCGACGTCGAGTGAAATACATTAAGATACACTCCGTTTAATCTCACTTCCGGCCGCAGCAGATGCTACAAGCCATCGGTGTCCATCCAAAGTCTGCGTGAGCTTCCCTTGACCTTCGAGAGGAAGCGCCGCGACGCGCGGGAAGCATAGTCACGTGTCAATTTCTCAGCGCAGGATTGGCTGTAACGGCTCGTAGCGTCCTCTGCGTCCGGACGTAAGGTGAAACAGATAATTTGGATTGGTGGCGCATTATGTCGCACGATTTAAAACGTTAAGCTATATCCGCCAATTTATAATTCACGTCGCGTATTTACACAGGGATGGATGGGCACATCCGTCCGCTGTGCCTTGTGTTTGTCGTGTAATCAGCGATTCACATGGTGCGATCTTGCGATTTCGTAATTTCACCGTCACTAGTGCTGCCAAAAAAAAAAAAAAAATGTGGAGGAAGATACGGCGCGCAACGTCGCAACTCTGTAATCGCAAGCGTAGACACACCATGTGAAACGCGCTGAAATATGTTCATTACAAACGTCTTTATTCGTGCTAGCCCCTCGTCGTTCTATGTCACCTGCAAAAATATAAACACGTATGGCTTTCTTTCTCATTTGCGTGTTTTTTTTAATGCCTTGCTTTTTTTTTATTTTCAGCCTATCCCAGAAAATTTTGATCCATAACACGAAACAGACAAGCATGCAAGGGAGAGCAATAAGTCGATAAATTGAAGAGAAATAACAAAACTTCGAACGTCCCTGCAGGGAGATTCAGCCCAGAAACCCGATATTTTGAGGACGACTCTAAACCAGCGTGTCAAGGGGGACACTTGTGAAGCGATAATAATTATGTGCGATTCTCCCCGTTGTACTGCGCGCTTGCATGGGTCTAAAGGCGAGGCGCTCACTGGATGTGCCGTAGTCTTCTGAATACTTTAAAAGAGAGCCAAGCGGACTGAACAAAAGCGGCCGATAACATGCTGCTTATGAACATATTTAGTGAATGCAAATGTACGGATATTTGACGCTTAGCTTCCGGCAATAGGTTGCCTCGCAATTTATTCATGGAAATAAAATCTTCATAGAAGACAAGCAACGCTATCGCATTTCGGCATAGTCGTCCTTATACACGGCAGAAACACTGGCCCGTTTTTAGCCTTGTGAATATTTGAAATACGTTTTACTATTGGTATTGTAACGACATTCAACTTTTTTGGCTACTATTCGACGCTATTCGGATCCAATCTGATTTGGGTTGAAATTTAACCGTTCACACATCCCTAATAATATTTATATTAGGACACCTCTAGTCGCGGTGGATATTAATGTTTACATCAGTTATGCATATATAGCACTTTCATATCTCTACTCTTCTCTGTGTTTTTTTTTTGCCCGGTTCCTTCCTTTCCGAAGAGTGTACAGACTCGGCCTATAAGGCTAGGAAAAACCGACAGACTAGATGTACAACTGTTAGATCTGGTGTTTCCCTTGCATTCGAAACCCCTAGCTGCTCCGGCTTTTTGTATCCGAACTTACTTGTGTCCAGCTTTAACAATGGCTGTCGTTAACACATTTGCTCAAATCTCCACACTATGGTTAAAATTAAAAGAAGATATATGAGCATAAATAATTTTCCTTTACGAAGCACCGCAACGTGGATCCGCTCAGGTCAGCCTTGTCAACGGTTTATGTAGATCAATTAGCTTTGCACTTTCATTTTGAGTAAGCACAAAGATAAATACAGGAATTGGTACAGCACACGTACGCACATACTGTTCGGTTTGAGTTAATCTTTGTTAATATTATACGGACTGATCAAAATGTTGTAATCTCCGTTTTGACCTTAAGGAACCTCACGTAAGTCTCCGAAGTAGACCTTATCATCCATATTCCGACTCTAACTTTCTTCTTGCAATTCTTAATTACTTCCACGTCATGTTTTATGTTTGGACTTCGAATAAAACTGTGAAAATCAATAAATGAAAAAGAAGAAGTCGTTTGTGGGTTAGGTTTATTATAAAAATCCCGAAATTAAGAATAAATATTAAAAACCCGACAACCACACATACGGTCTTAGTTTTCTTATGAGACTGTGTGTGGATGTCAGTTTTTTTTCTCATTTTTAATTTATACCAAGTCTCCGTTTTTCAATATGCCATGAAGATCGTCTTGTAGTACTCACTTCTACCCATAGTACTCAACCTCTACCTATGGTAAAAATTTCACAAATTACTTGCACCAAATGAGTCTGTAGTTGTGTCCATTTTCATAGTAGGTATTTTATGGATAAGGAATTACTCGCAAATTATCATAACGCTGACAGGTGTTAGCATATAAGGCTAGCATCTCTCATGGTAAATTCTACCTGACAACTTCTTGACGCACAATGAGTCACAACTCACCACATGCGAAGTAAGAGCAATACGCTTGAGAATCTCAGTTATTTGGTTTTGTCTAATAGGTAATAGGTTATTTCTAAAAATATTTCAAGTTAATCAAAGTTCTACTTTGTTTTACATTCTTTAGCCTTGATATATATATATATTTTTTATTCGCCAACAGAATTTTTGTAAGGGCGAGCCTAGTCCACCTCCAAGAATTCCTTCCTTAACATCCCTGAGCATATCATGCTTGGAGACTGCATCTGGTAACAAGCACGAGCTCAACTTACTGGCACAGCACGCGTGACGCTTTCAGCCAGGTGTGCGAATCAATTCTGGCCAAAGCAGGTTAGTATCTCTAATTGCAATGGTGCTGTTGGAAGGCAGTGCTGATGTTAGCAGATTCACTCGGAGGGGCTTTTTTACAGAGCGAAAATGTTATTTTCGATTTATCTTTATTTGTTTGTCAACCATTGTAACGAGACTCAACCAAACCAATGAACGACCGCCATCAATAGAACTGGACACAAACAACCTAGTTTGTAAAAAGGCCCGATATTACAACAGGAATTATTGGTTAAACACTAACACCCGTATTCAAAAGGCGCGGGTAGCGCCTGTTTAACCACTGACTAGCGACGTCATCGACTAAAATGATCACGTGGCGAGCGATAGTCGCCGCTAAGTGAGCGCTTGGTATTCACCGGTCGTGTTTAGGGCCTAGTCGCCCCGCGCGACTAAGAAGTTGACTAACAAATCTTAGTCATGGGGTAGGGCTACTTTAGCCGGTGCTTAACCGGTGACTAGCGGCTCAGCGCCATGGCCGACTCCCATCACCGCTGACCGCCAGCGCTAACGGAGCACTAATGGCGCATTCACACTGGAAGCGGATCCGCGTTCGCGAAGCGGTTGCGGATGCGGTTCACGAGAGACCCCGTTCAGATACACCGAGAGGCGGTTGGCAGTTTCTCGGCGATCACGCGTGATCTTTTGAGACTTGCGTTTAGCAACCCTGTTTTACAATCCACAATCCACTTTAATCGACAATCCAAAGCCAAAATTTTGCTATTTTGGCAATCTGAAGATTTTTCTCCGGGACGTTCGCACGCATCACGAGTTCAGGCAGCGAAAAAAGAACCATGAAGCCATGAACCCGCCAAACTCGCCTGTGATTCCCTCGACTTCGCTCAAAGGCAAAGCCCAGCTAGGCGCGCCTTGCTGACTCAGAACAGGATACCCCCGACCTTTTCTTCGAAGTGGACCCTTCCCGCATGAATAGCTGACCTCGTTTTCGGGATAGAGGGCCAGTTTTCCCCCTTCGTTCGCTCTTATCATTTTCGAAGTTGTGAGAGGTGGGGTGGACCGTGGTGCGGGGGAATGTGTTCGGTGCTAGCCGGTCGTGGCTTCGTTGGTGGCGGACTCTCCTCTCGTCACTCGCGCGTCGATCGAGTCTACTATTTGTTTGACATTGAGCTCAAATAAACGCCGTATGGATTACCTCTGCATTGTCTGGTACGTACACTTTATTCCTTGAGTAGGTTCTCTTTATTTCTTTTGTTAGTAGTAAACGTTACAGGTCGAGCAAGCGCAGGTACTCTGCCCGATCCGCTGTAGTGCGTTGGCGACGCAATCAGGCTCACGACGTCTCTATCGGCCTTAGTGGTGTTCATGCACGGTGTCGAAAGCTTTCAATAGTTCACGCGACTATCTTAGTGGGTACAAAAGCTGACATTTCGGTCGATTAGGGTGGGCTCGGACGTTCTACGGGCAGAGTCTAACAAGGCAGCGAGCTTCGGGCTGTGGCACCCTGAATAATAAACAAACTCTTACCCGAACCAAATCACTGTTACGAAGCCCGTTAAAATTACGAGTGAATTCTTTTCACGGCGGATTCAAGTGACGGACGTGAACTCCGCGTTTCTCCGTTGATTTGTCTGCTGTTACGCTAGGCCTACTGCCCCTTGGACGCCTCACCAGCGACAGCTGCCATCTTGTATCGAAAGTCACTGACGTCACGTAAGCGTCGCGTTGTGATTGGTTGCCGCTTTGCGGTTCGTGAAAGCGGTTGGGAGAAATCGGTCCCGAAGCGGTTGGCAAAAACGCGCTCCGACCGCTCGATCCTAGCCGCTTTGCGGTTGAGAACGCGCGGATCCGCTTCGCGTTCGCGGATCCGCTTCCAGTGTGAACGCGCCATAACTGTCTCGGAACGCTGGGGGACAAATCTAGAAATAATTTGAGGAGCAAATATTGGGAAAATAGCCATCTTCAACGGTCAGAGATACGGCTAACGAGATCTCAGCAGGGCACTGGACGAGGAGAAAAAAACGCATTTCGGGTCGCTTCCATATTTGTTTATGTCGCAGACAATGCGGCTGCCGTGATTCTCCCTTCCGTTTCTTTTTTTTTTACTTTTTCTTTGTAAAACTATCTCTCGGACAATTAGTCACTCATTGTAATTTTTTGTTTCCTGATAAACATTTAAATATTAATTTTTATGCTATAAAATACCCATTTACGCAGCGGCGTTAAAGTAGGAGTAAGCGTGACCTTTCTTTTTATGTCATTTCCGCTTGTTAGTTCAAACTAGATAGTCACCCGCTCGCTTCGCGCTCGTGAATACCGCAGTAAGAGTGCCGGTTTCAGGTCGGGCTGCAAAAATATGCAGCCCGACTTTTGTGTCCTAAATACCCCCCCCCCCCCCCCCCTTAACCCCGCGGCCAAAAAAAGATAAATAAATAACATCCGTAACCATTGCCGTCGGAACAGTGGGGGGTAGGTGCAAACTTTTTGTTTTAATGTGGGCACGCCCACAAGACGGGCCCACTCTCCTCCCCCCATCTACCGCCACTCTCTGTCGCCCCTTCACCTCCCGAACACTTCCGAACCCCATGCCCTTCGCATTTTAAGTCTAGAAACATTGCAGTAAAGCCAACATTGCGAAGCTACTTTTTTCCGATTCAGGTGCGTATATCTGTGTGGGGCACTTCTACAGGAAATACAAAATAAGAGAGAAATTGGAATTAAACCCATAAAAGGTTAAGATTATTGGGAGCAATAAGAAAATAAGGGAGAAACAAATCGCCATTTTTCATAAAGCGGGTTCAAATTATGACTACATTTAATTAGTAACGAAACAAATAATATATAAATTACATTTGTAAAAATTACTTAAACTAAAGGGGTACCAGCACATGCATAGTCCTACAGGCTTATATTATTTAGTAAGCAAAATGTGTCATGCGTTCTAATACACAAGGCTCCAATAATGTCACCAAACATCAAAGATGCGATGTTTGCATTATTTTAATTTCTGGGAATAAATATGCCGAAAGCAGACTAGTTCAAAGGAAACAATAAATACTGGATCTGTTTTTCATTTTGCCAATCTATAACCACCGACAGAATAACTGGGTACAAAAATCAAGCAGCAAAATTGCAGGGTTTCCCCCCGCTCCACTTCCGAATATTTGCAGAGAAAAATGCATTTTCTAACAAAATTTAAAGCTCGACTTCGTTTACTACGAAAATGTGGCTACAATAAAATTTATTGAGGCAAATAAAATATTACCGCGTGGAAGACCAAGAAGAAACGCTTCTTCGTGCTTCCAGAAGATTCGAGTATACTCTTATCCTAGCTTAAAAGTTAGTGAGGCCAACGTGACCTTGCCGAGTCAGTCTCGCCCTAGCACGCCCTCGAATATTCTAGGTCGATATCCGAGATACCGAGTGCAGTAGAAAAGGAGCCGAGCCTAATCTTGCCGGCTTATTTTCATTCTCTCTCTGGCAAGTCTCACTCCAGCAGCTGTCACGCCGACGTAGCGACGCTCGCTAGCTTCTGTTTCGACGCTCATTGTTCTATTGTTTCTGGCATAAGTTCGCCGATTAAGCCTTTATTTTCAGTTTACGCTCGCTAAGCAACTGTTCCATCCGCAACAATATCCAATCCGACACGCATGTTCGATTTTAAAAGAAACCAGCCTTGTAGTCTCGCCATCCTTGCAATGTTCAGATGCTTATGTCATGCAACAATTAATCTTCATACATAGGTGAGTTTGATTTAATTAGTTGGTTAAAATAACTTGTCTAATGTATTGATATTGGCTTCACTACTTTGATGATGGTACTATACTACGGATTTTTGCATGCTTTCTATGATATCTACAGCCACTTGCTCTGATTTTGTAGCGGCAACATGACCTCGCAGAGGATTTTCGTGGGTTTCCTTCCTAAATAATTTATAATCTTAACAAGACAATAATTAATTTGAGTTAAATTTATAGTAAATGAACTATGCCTCTTAGTCTGGTAAAATTGAGCACGTTCGATGCTGGATGTTCGCCAGTGGTTTCCAACAACAATGTTTGATTTTGTGATATCCACCTGTTATAGAGAAAAAAAAACATTTCGAATAAAATAGGGAAGCCTCGAGCTTTTTGAGAACAAGTACGAATTAAAATAGTGACTGTGTTACAAAAACATTAGGTTAGCTTGATCATGTTGCAAAGCCCGACAGAGATAGAACGTTTTGTGTTACCAAACACACAAAGTGCGTGGGTTGAGCCTGTTTTATCTGTCGGATGAGGGTGTCGCGGATGTATACAGGGCTAGCGCAACCACACACTTTATGTGTATGGTAGCTCTAAACGTGTATTGTGTCTCAGTTTTTGTCATCATGCTCAAGCTAGTCTAAATTTTGATAGAAATGAGCGTACCAGCATTCTTTGTTACAAAGAAGATACAACAAAGACAACTTTCGCGCTAGAAGACTAGCACGGTTTTGCTCGCTTCATAAACTTTGCAACTGTCACCGTATTGTTACTGTAGCCTTACTTTCCGCACGATCAAGTTAGAAATGTAAATATATTTATAAGATTAAAGACATTTTCGGTTGCAGGGCATACTAAATTCTACCGCTCAAAATATACCCTTTTTAAAAGTCCGCCAGGCAACAGAGGCGTTCGCCGATTCTTGGGCACGAGGCAGGTGGTTAGATTCGAGATCTCGCCGAACATTGACGCAACCCTCGTGCCCAATACAAGCTCAGAATACCTGCCCACACAATGGCGGGCTCGTATAATTGACATAGCAGCTACTAGATGACGCGCACACCTGAAAGGAGTCTATTCAGTTATGAAACAATCTTTCATACAGTTGCATCCATAACTGCCTCAATATGAATTTCCTCTTTTAGCTATAAAAATGTCCAATCCTTTTTTCTCATCTATTTACACCTAAGGACGCTCATATATGCAAGTCCGATATATTTTGATTTCTTGATGATTTGTTATAATATTATTTTCACTTGACGCTTCCTAGTTCGATATTTTTTTGTGGAATGCCCCTGCGAATTGTTAAATAGCATGTAACAAAAATAAAGATATATTGCTTACCTTGATCCTAAATATGATCCCAGTAGTAAGGTGTATTCACCCTCCGTCGTCGCCTTGCCCTTAATTTCAGCATATTCACATATTGGCTCTCCTCTTGGCGTCGTCACATTGTACGTTCGTCTTTTGACCCAGTGTCTTCCACCTAATTCAACCAGCTAAAATATAACAACAACATCCTATATCAAAATACTACTCATACTGATCTGACTGAAGATTAATCATGGCATTGAGAGCAGAACTTAGCTGGTACTAAATAAGGCTTTCGAAAATAAAAAAAAATAAAACTTCGGTTCTTCAGGTTTTAGCAGGATTCATTCATGCTATTATTATTTGATTTTTCTATCTGCAATCCCGCTAACAAGCAGCAATATAAATCAGGACTTAGGACAAACTAATTTAACGGTGCTTCTCTTTCAGACATTCTGAAAATACAAACCTGTATGTCGTGCGTTGCTCTTCGCATTATTTTCGCTATAGTGTTGTTACGGTAGCTTCCAAAAACATACACGTACGTGGTGTGCTCAAAACGCGATATCGAACACTGTCTAATTCTTTGGGTTATTATCTGTCTGAGTCCGCCATATTTGTTTCTGATATTCAAATACCTGGGGCCGAAATCTACACGATGGGACCGAGCCGGACGGGGGGAACCAGGACATCGCAGCCAGCTGCCATTGTCCAGCTCCTCAGCGCTAAACAATCACAGAAGACGACAGTGCCCTGGTCACTTGTTTCCGGTTGGTCCTGCCGTGTAGATTAGGGCCCCTGCTGGATTATACTGCGGATTATAATGTTTAATAAGCCACGCCTCATCAGGTCGTAATAAATGTTTTGTTTCCAGAAAGAAGCTGAACTTGTGAATGACACGCCAAATTTCTCACAGGAAAGCAACCACCCACTGCTTGAATCCTAGATTTTGCACTCCGAGAAATAAAATCAAACATTGACACAACCGAGTTATGCATGGAAACACGTGTTTTCTCATTATTTATCTCTTACCAATGAAAAAACGAGATGTCTAGAAACAATCACGCATATGAATGTCAAATAACGCATGTGAATGTCAAAAATGTAATATCAAATTTTATAAATTTCGAATGAAAAAAGAAGTAACTGCACAAAAAACAATTATGATGTATAACATGAAACAGTTTAAACGTTCATTCAAATAGCAACGTAAAAAAACGCAAATATTTTTATTCACTTGCAGTGTCACGAAACCAGGCTTTTTGTATTTGGTTTAGGTTCGGTGGAAATTAAAAAACACGTTCGCTACGGATGTAACATTTTTTAAATTTATAATAAGATATACTTTTTGTCTCTAATTTAAAATTTATTATCTGAAATACGATACTAGAGCGCGTTTATGACAGCTTATATATTACCCTCCTGAAAGAAAATAAAGGTTCGGCTGTAACACTCGAAGTGATGACAGGAGACAATGTTCCTCAGTTGGAAATGTCGTTTCATAAACGTTATTTGCGTTACTCTCATTAGGTTTTTATTTCGAGGTATTATTCAGCTGAACAACTCTCTTAAAGCTCTATTTTTCTTTATGATATATCTACTGTGCCAATAGCAAGAATTGAAATACAATTGTCAAAAATATACTGCTGTTGTATTTTGATTCGCGTAGTTTTTTGGATCATCTTCTGGTGGGGGGAAAATGTAGGGGTCTCCGCTTATTCTTCAAAGTAAACACCAAAAAAAAAACTAAGAAACCGCATAAAGTTATTTGAAATAGCTCTTCAGATTCAAGCTGAAACGACTTTTCAAGTTGTTATTGAACGATCGGGTATTGCAGTATTTATACTTTAAATCAAAACAATAACTGAGGTGCTGAATCCAATTGTAAGTGAACAAAATTCTCAAAAACTCTAACGTCATATTGTTTTAAGACAAACCTTATTTCAATTGGCTGGCTGAAAGCCAAGACACGCTGCACTTTTTTATTTACTATTGCATGTTTTCTCTCCAACACTATAAGCGCGTGTCATTTTGAGCATCTGTTTTCAGCAAGCTGCGCGCAATTTCCTCCCCGCGAGGTTAGCAATGATGCTAAGCACATTGTTAGTAATTAACTATTCTAAAATCCTCACAGCTCTAGAGCGCAACTCCTAAAGAACAAGGTACATAGAAAGGTTACCCAAGTAAAGAGTCAAGATGTGCACCTTCACCTGAAAAAGATGCCCGTGCCGTCTTTTTTCTTGTCTGTCTATTATTTATTCGCACTCTAAGTAGTACCAAGGCGATCTTCAGTTCAGTTCCTATTTAAAAATAACGTTTCATGGATCTATAAAAACGAGGCTGTTTTTACACAGAGTTGTATTTATAGGATTAGTTTCTGTGAGAGTGATCGGGACGCTGCAGAAGGGTGTAAGAAAAAAAAAATTCACAACGCCGCTACATTTATCGAACTTACGTGTCGCCAAATGTTGCTAAATGTGGTAAGTCTCTATTGTTAATAATGAATAATGAGAATAAATAACTGTAAGGATAGATATATAAGCGTGCATACGCTGCACACATTGTCTCCTCATTTCATCCTTCAGCTTAAGGCACATTTCAATTTTTATAAAGTAGTTTAGAGTCCTGTCTACCATAATAAAAGTGTCAAGGTAGACATGGTTGATCTGTAGAAAAGCTTCGAGACTAGGTGGGATGATGTGAATAAATATAATATAAAGAAAGTTCTTGGAAAGCACGAGGAACGATGCTAGGGATTCGGCAAGAGAGCCAGCGGTGTTGGCAGCCAGGCATGGCCACTTGGGTAACCCGACCTGAACCAGGACTGAGCTGCCAGATCTCAGGATACCCCCCCCCCCCCCCCCAAACAAAAAAAAGTAGAAAGACCGTGGTTTTTATGAAGCAAGTCGTGCCGACCTCCTTTCGGTTAGAGAATCTTTATAAAACCTGCAAGGCTTCACCCTCCTTCACCATGTCACAGCTTCGTGAGTTTGTGAACGACGGACCCAACACTTTGATCTGACTAAGGTGGAATAAAAGACTCTAATGGCTGCGTCGACGGCCTTCGACGAACTTTTCTTCTCGTTTGTCCCGTTCGTCAACCCCAACGGAGCCGTCGTTCGTTAGCCAAGACCTCGAGACGTGCTCGTACGTTTTCTTGCGACGCAACGAGATTCGTCGACCACTGGTACCGGCTTACGAATAACAGTTTCGAGTACTTGATCGCCAAGCCAAGACGTCCACACAGGGCATCAACGGCCGTAATGACGTAGTGGCAACCAACCGGATCAAACTGGCGTACTAACAACAGACTCTCCTCGTTCCAACTTCAACACCCCCTGCCTTGTCAGCACCGTCAACGCGCGCATATACATCAAGACACGCTACAGGAACTCTCCTAGGACCTACAGTTCTACAGGGGTGAGCTTTGTGTCGACACTCAGAGCCTGCTGAGGCCAGGACAAAAGTGACGACAACGAAGGCGAGATTCCCTTGCAGCGTGAGGAATAAAACCTAGAAGTTCGGATCAAAAACGCTGTACAAGCTGGTTCCTTTCGTCCCATTTCCTATATGTTTGATCAACGCTATCTTTTTTAGATTAAATTGTAATTTAAATATTTTCTCACATATAAAACACGATCTTGCGAAATACACTATGTGCACGGGTGTAGTAAATGCTTTCCGAGAGCTAGTGATTCAAGTTGTCAAAAGCATAGGAAGGTTATAAATACAAACTCTTACCACTATTGCTGAATAAACATGATCTTGAATATTTTATGTCAAAAATTAATAGTGAACAACAAACCTTTGTTGCATTTTGATATGGAAAGTTTTTCGGGTCGTCCTCTGGTAGTTGAGTCGTCTCAGCTGTATCTTGAGAGTAACTACAAATTAAAAGGCAGAAGATAACGAGGAGCGATTGTAAATACATTTTGAAATTCAGCCTGAAATATTATTTTCAAATGCGTTGTGACGACAGTGGGTTCCAGTATTTATACTTCAACAAACACAATTGCTTAGATACTCAAACCAATAACAATTGAGGAAATGCGTAGGTAGAATAAAAACGGCATTTTAATTGATTTCTTTGTGGCAAGACTTACTTCAATTGGCTAGTTGAGAACAAAGGAGGAGTTCCATTCATTTTGGGAGAGAGAAAAACTTTAATTACATCACTCATGTCCCTGCAGTGGGATTCATTTTGACGTCACTGCAGCTGTGGCCGTCTCCAGTTTCTGACGCGCGCGTTATGTTAGACATATGGCTTCTGAAAGCTGCATATGACTCAGCGCCTTCAAAAAGATCTATGATACTAAGTGTAATATTCGCATTGTCCGCCTTTAAGAATTCTCGAATTTTTATATGGTCAGGACACCTCAAAACGCAATTTTAATTTGTCGAGCATCTTATTCAACATTCCATCCAGCAAGATCTTTCTTGTGGCTTTAGTGTACCGAAGGCGCGATCACGGAGTGCGGGAAGGCATCACCAAATGCGCCTTAGCGAACCCATGACTTCGTCGCCTCTACGCCGACTCCTCCTCGAGCAGGAGATGCATTCTTATGTCTCTGTCATTCCTTTTATTAGTAAAGCTAGTGGCACTTCGCGCTAAGCCTATAACGGTGTTATGTTTCGCTCTGCACGTAACACCGGCGTAGAGTTCTTTTCCGAAGTAGGAAATGTCGATTTTGATCTTGGAGAACGGGGCCACAGTGCGATCGTGCAATGTGAGAGTTTCGCGGCACAGTAGGGTCGCGAACATATTCGGTCCGTCCTGGCTATCGTTTGTGCGTCAGCTTCTTCGTGTGGATGCACTTGGGAGACGGACGAACCGCGGATATGATCAATCCGTCTGCGGATCAGTTCGTCGTGTGAATCCACCATCAATGGAGAGTGCTGTTCATTTTGAACTTTAAGAAAATTAATTGCGCAGCACCAATTTGTAGGAGGGCTAACCCCGCCAAAAACCTCTTGATTTGTTTGGATTAGTTTCATAACTGGCGTCAAAGCGCCAGCGCACGAGTCCCGTGCAGCACTTGGAAGCAGATGGTAGTGTAGCCCTGAAATGAGAGGCACTTGAAAACGAATGCAGCACAAAACTCAGTCTTGGCATGTGTCTCCCGCGTTCACACAATTACGGTTGTCGGCAGTAGCGAAAATGTGAAGCGTGAATTTTATCGAGGGCTTTGTCCTTGCCGACTTTCAGACTACTGGGAAAACTTTCGGTTCCAGTGAAATACGACCACGCGATTTATCACTTTGCTTATGAACTGAGGAGGAAAGCCGAGGAGGAAGGAATTGGAAAATCAGTTCATGGTCTCTTCGACGTTGTTTGAAACAGCTTTTTTCCGTTTCTTTGTCACTACTCAATGCGCTTTTTTTCCGCCTTCACAATAAAGTACTGCCAAAAGGTTGGTAAATAATTAAGCGCAACACATACAGCATTTTGTGTAAAACGTCTGTGACCCAGTCGAAAAAGAACTCCTCATACCCTTCGCATTCTACATCATCAATACACACCCTACTTCTAAAGGCGCTTGTCACCCTATGTTCCGAGTAGTTTCAAAGGACGAAAATTGAACTTGAATCCGTCCTCCCGCAGTGGAAGAAAACGGGGTGCAAATACGAGGGGCAGCCCGATAGCGGGTACCTTTAGCAGTCATGGATTCCTCAAAACACACCGCCTAGCTTGGTGGTACCAAGCCGCCACCCGATTTGCAGAACTCAAATCTTGTCCACCGATCTACGAAATAAAGCTCCCTGATACACTAGCCAAGTGGCTCGCTCGGCCCCCACTGCCTCCGGTGGGACCTTGGCCTTTGTGTGCGTTCCCGCAATGACTGCTCGCTCAGTGACAGGTCGGTTCCGAGACTTCCTTGGGAAAAGCTCAAGGGTCATCTAATGCGTCGAGCCTGCGTGCGAAAAGGAGACACACGTTCGTTTTCACGCTGCCTGCACACCGACGAACACGTCATTAACGCTCAGTAAAGAAGGAACTCAAAAATAAAACGATTGTGCGAGCACTGACCAATTAGGCTCAAATCCACAGCTGGCCTCATGGGCGCGCCGGCACGTCGGACACTTTTTTTAAGAACGTTCTGCAATGTTGTTTAACTGCACAAAAGCGCCCGAAAGTTTGTAACTCGCTTTGTTTTTGCGTTTTGTTACGATGGCGATGGCGATCCGGCGGTGCTCGCTCGTTCTGACCGTTCCGACCGTTCAGAGTCCGACCAAAATTATTTGATGCAACGTTAATGTGCGTGCTTTAGTCTACTTAAATTCAAACATTCAAACACAAAAAGAATGTTTTAACATTTATATAGGTATTTGTAAATAAAACGTTTGGAGTGCATTGTGTACTAAACGGAAGGTTGGCAACGCTTCATTTTAACATGGCGGTGACCACCATTGTCCCGTGTATCGTGCTCGACCTATTTGTTATGCATTTGTTGTCCTGTTTTAGGGGCGAAGCTCCTTAGGGGCTAGCCATGTCCGTCCGCCGTCCGCCGTAGGCCCGGCGTCGGGTACTCGTGCTTCTGCTCGTGAGATCACGTGCTCACGAGCACGTGAGCACATGCTCACGTGCTCGTGTAGGGCAAAAAAAAAATTGAAAAGAAAAGATGAAAAAAGTTATGAAAAAAGAAAAAGAAGAAAACAAAGAGTAGGGGGTTCTGAGATACCATCCCATCTGTCTGCTTAAAAAAAAAGAAGAAAACCACACATTCTCCTACTGACATGAATGCAAAGGCTCAAAGAAAAAGAAGAAAAAAAAGAGTAGGGGGTTCTGAGATGCCATCCCATCTGTCTGCTTAAAAAAAGAAAAATCAGAAAACCACACATTCTCCTACTGACATGAATGAAAAGGCTCGACATGCTGTGGCTCGGCGTCTACGCAGACAAGCACCACCAGAGCTTCGCCCCAAGCAACATCATTCACCACGTGGAGATGCGGTCAATTTTTTCGTCTCCTGCGATCCGAATCAGCCACAAGCATGCTGTCTAGATATTGTGTGCCCGCCGGCAAGAATACCCAGTCTTCTTGGAAGCAAGTCCCCCAATAAGGTTGTTCGGACCGTGGCTCGGAGGTCGTCCGCACCCACGAACCGCGTCCGCGAGCCTGACGTCGTTTGCTTAGATGCTCTACTTTTCCGGCGACGGATCCCCCAACCTGGCCTCAGTTCTACATAACCTATCCACGACAGCGCGGCGTCTCTGAAGTGCAATTACTACGATAAGTGGCTCTTAAAACATCGGTAGCCCCACTTCAATGATGAGTTCTTCGATGTCAACGCTCGTACCTTCAGAGTGTCCTGACTCTCGCAATATTCATTATACAGGCGACGCTTCTAGATGCGAGCCTTATGCGTTGTTTCAACTCGCAGTGTGGTTCTCAAAATGGACACTTAGTTGTCCGAATACGCTGCTACACCTTCACTCACTTCCCGAGACGCATCCCACGACAGTTCTAGCGGTATCTAAAATGTGGATGCAGGTTTCGGTTTATGGCGGCCTCTTTGTCGATTGATACAGTGGAGCACACTGTTTACGGAAAGGATCGTGCTAAGAACTGTAGAGGCGTGCCGGTCGTGCTACCTTTTCGATTACTCTTTTGGCGACGCCATAACCTGAAGCTGGAACCTCCCACGAGCATGGCAACGTGCTGCTGCTGTGCGTACCGCCCGGCTGCCATGAATGCTGAGTCTTACGACTTGAACAGCGAGCCACTGGTGCTTATGAACACTAAAATTACTTCAATGTGTGAATACTAAGAGTCTTCAAATTGGGTTGCACAGAGTGCAGTATATGTCATGCAACTATTTCCAGTTGCCCAAGTTCTCGACAGTTCAACGGGACAGTGTGCTCAGTCCAATTGTTCTCAACATGTTAACTAATCGTGATAACGACTCTCTGCAATCGACTCCACTGCTGTTACAGACGACCTGATGCTTGTGCCGCTTATCATGTGACCCCAGAGACCACGGGGGTTTGCAGAACAACATCGACAAACAACCACGTACGCTTCATTACACAGCATGTCGGCAGTTTTGTACAAAATGTGCAGAACGATGGATTTTGTACTTTGCGTATCCAGTGGAAAAAGCAATAACACACTTAGGTGTCTTTCAAAGCCCTGGTTCTGCCACGCATAGAGTATCGCAGCTTCATATGAGACTCTTATGAGTTTGATCTTCTAAAATCCGTTGAAACAGTTCAGCTAAGTACAATTTTCGCTGTTCTTCAGTAGCCAAGCTCACTCCGGATCTCTCATTGCAGTGACATTGACTAGAAATCTGGCCCCTCACTGGAGTGCCAGAGTTGATCTCAAGTGTGGTCCTCCAGTGGGTCGTCTTATTATGCCTCCTAGACAACGTTGTGGAACTGCAAGAGTACGAGACTTCACTGATGGGAGTTGTTTGCGACAACTGTGCCGGTGCCTTTCAACCATTTCCTACCGTAGAGCAACAGCATTTCTTCTTGTTGTGGTCTTCACTGTTCTGGCTATCCCTTTATGTGCACTGGAGCAAACCCTCCTACCAATCACAAGCTAGAAAACTTCTGTAGACATGCAACATTCCACCTTCACTACCAGTGAGGCAGAGGAAACCATTAGTGCTTTACTGTGAATTATGGACCTTTACTTAATTTCTATTCTGGGTTTGCCGCCTTCCCCGGGTTTTTTGTACCTTTTACTAGGTACTGTAGGATTCTAGACACAGTCCTTGGCCTCTTTGCTAAGTGAAATCGCTTCTAGCAGGATAAAGCAATAAAAGCACTTTTAACAATTTTATCCTCAACTATAGTGCTCTCTGGCGCACATATGTAAATTATTTTATTCATCCTAACAAAAAAACGGATTATTTGTCCGCTAAGTGAAGAACGGACACAGTGTCCATCACAATTAAAGCAGAAGTGTTTTTAGAATTACGGAATGTTTTACAGTGTCCTACGTTACTGAAAGAAGTTACGTGTTATCGGTAACGACTCTACTTGTGCCGCGTTACCGATAAAATTGGTGTTAGGATGGACAAGACAAGAATGGCACGATAATTAAACCACACGCATGTGCAACTGAGAAGACGGGACTCGCAGCCGTGAGCTACCTTTTTATAGTATACTCTGCCGCTGTCACCTCGCCAAGCCCTCAAAACAGACGCTGTCTGTCATCTGTCGACCACCGGCACACTAAATTAACGTTGTTCCCTGACTGTTCAGATTCCGCCTTCTTCAGCAATACGGCTGCTTTACCGCCGGCTGCGTGGGTAGACGCCTCAAGGGGAGTTTTATTTTCTTGATCAACTTCCAGCCAGCGCTTTGCACAACCATAATTTCTTTCAAGAGAACTTGTGCTGTACAACACCGTTTCGTCTCCAAAATTTATCGGTTCTGCGTGCACCCTACCCGGTAATAGAATAATGCGTACATCCCTGTAGTTCGGGAGTTTCAACACCAAGTGACAGTGTTAGGACTTTGCACTATTCCCCAACAGATCACAATGCTTCAGCGACTTGTGGAGACACGCACATAGAGGCGACGATCACTCACTTCAAGGAGCGAGTGTCAGGTTTTTCAACTAAGCCTGCATTATTTCTATTTAAGAGGCATATTTGATATTATAGTCTGAACTCTAGACGATAAAAGTAGGTTTTTTTTAAACGCTATTGGTGTGTCACAAGGTGGACATTCGTTTCCGGCCCTGGTTGTCACTCCGCGGCATTTGCCAGTCTGGCCTGAGGAGCCCACAAAGACAGACTTGTCTTCTTACCAAGCTTCGGCAACAATTGCGCCACCGACTTGCCCCGCCACAATATATATAAATTATTTTTTTTACAGTTAAGTTGTTTATGGCAAGGGTTGCGTGGATTTGTCGTATGCATCCACAAAAACTCAGCTCCCGAATTTGGTGGAACATCGCTTCATTCTATGCAAAAGCTTATACGTCTTATCAATTGGATATGCATTTTCAGTAGATTAATTATCAATAGGCATCATTTTTAAGATCAGGAGACTCTCAGGTAGATAATAAAGGTTTCTCAAATATTTGCCGCTGTGCGACCCGCGTCGGCCATGTCTATGCTCGCACCACCCTCTCTTTGTCCTCATTCTAAGCCGCTTGCGTGCCTAGTTTCCTTTCCTTCTGCTCTCCCGGCGTGGCGGTACCGTCGTACGTGTCTACTTTCCGCTGGTTGGCGGTCCCGCCGAGCGGGTCTAGTTTCCTGAGTCTCCTACACTCTAAAAAAAAATGGAGGAAAAAAGAAGCAACGGCGCGTCTTCCTCCCTTCTACTGACGCGCCCCCAAGCGGACACGAGAAGGAGGGAGGAACGAGACATTTTCCTCCTTCTCCAGGCAGACTGGAGAAAGCTTTCGCCCTCCCGACTCAACTTCTTTCCGGTTTCGGTTTTCGAGCAGGTCGCGCACGTTGTTTAATAAATGCTGTTGAGTTGATTGAGCTTCAGCGGCAGCGAAGGCCCGCCTGTAATTCCGTCTTCTAGTCCAAACGTGCAGAGCATTTCGGTTGTATTGACGTTTT
>JABSTQ010008045.1:57500-60241 GCA_013358835.2 Ixodes persulcatus | reverse complement strand
CTCGGCGGTCTCTGGGGCGCCCCCGTTTCGATTGTGCTTACTTTCCTCAAATTTCTCCGCAAGTCCCGCCACTTCCTTTGGCCTTAGCCATTCTTGGTTTCGTTCTGAAGGACGTAGGCGCGGACATCATCCGGCATGGCATGCTTTAGCCGATCTGAAATGGTCAGCTGCCGTAGATCATCTAGTGTCTCTACGTTGCGGCTCTCCATGTAGTACCCGAACATAGTATTAAGGTTTGTAGAGAACTGTGCCCACGACTCATTCTCTTGTTTGCGCGCGACATGAAATCTCCGCTTATACTCATCCGGAGTCATCCTGAGCTCGTCGAGGATAATGTCTCGTAGCTCCTTGTACTGTAATACCCGTCCCTCTGATCTGTTTGCCACAACGGCGCTCGCTTTCTCGTTTAGAAAAGGCAAGAGGATTGCCCCGTGTAGGTCCTGTGGAACCTCACAACTCGCCAACATTGTTTCAGCGCCTTTAAACCATGCAGGCACCAATGTGTCCGTAACGGGCATTGGCTGGCCAGCACCGCACGTAGCTCCTTTGCATACCGTCCGACACCCCCCGCACCCCGAGTGCTCTCTTCATGAGGCTGCCCCGTTATTTTGAGCTGCTCTAATTTTATTTTCTCGAGATCTATCTTTAGTTTCATGAGTGTTATCTCAGCACTAAGGTCATTCGTATCCGGTGACTGCCCTCCTCCACTGGTGCCAGCGTCTGGTTCCGAGTTGGCCTCACTGAGGGAAGACCCTGGGGTCTTCGATCTAGTCTCTCTGGTCATGGTGAGCCTCGGAGAAAACGGGAAAGGGACTCACCCACTTTTGTCCGGCGAAATTCTATAAGCTTCTCCTCCAGTCGGCGCCACCCACTTGCCGCAGTGTCCCCACTCGGCCTGGCGATCGTGCCCGTCGTCTGGAAGTCTCGGTTCCTTCTCCGTTCACCGAGAAGACGAAGAAGAAGAAAAAAAACGCACAATTTCCCGGCACCACAACGAAGGTCAGCACTGCAGCGACGATCTCGTCTCTCCTCTTGAGGCCTGCCCAAGATATTCTGCCGCCGCTCACTAGGGATGCTTCGCCGGTCCGTATGTGAAGCCGCAGGCTGTCCTGTTCTCCGACGTAGATGACGCCCAGGACCTCCTCTCAGCTGCCACCACTCCTTTTGGGTAACTGTACCCCCCCGGGCTTCTCACGTAGATATTGCCACGGGCCTCACTCCGGCAGGAGCGAGCCTTGTCCGCAGTCCAGCAGACGCCACGACTTCTTTGGGTAACTGTACCCCCCGGGCTTCTCACGTAGATGTTGCCACGGTCCTCACTCCGGCAGGAGCGACCCTTGTCCGCAGTCCAGCAGACGGGACCCTTGTCCGCAGTCCAGCAGACGAAACACTTGTCGCATAGAGCCCAGGTACGCTCCGCCTGCCTCCGTTGATGTCGTCGTTTTCGCTCACCACCCGTCGCAGGAAGTCAGCAGGATCCTGTCGACTGCGCCAGTCAACTTTCCGGGGGGGAGGGGGCCGGTCAGGATGGTGACGACCGATGATGATGTTCGCCCGATGGAAGTCCCCCGGGAAGTCGAATAAGAAAAAAAAAACTAAAAGTTGTTCGATCCCGCTGGACACATTACGACGTTGTTATTTTTATAATGGCCGGTGTGGCCACGTTTATTTTAAAACAAAACGACAAGTCAACGGTAATATACAAAACTTCCAAAATTAAAACCCATACTTTAGTCCCCAGTCTCAAGAGCCGAATTCCCCTGAGAATCCTCCCGGCACCCCTTTTGTAGACTCGTAGGGGCCTCCTTTCCCTCCAGAGACGAACCAATCCCTTCAAATTTCACCACTCCCACGTGGTACACTGTCGCCCAATGGTCGGCGAGCTGTCAGCCAGACGCCCCAACCGCCAAATCCAAATTCTTTCTAGAATCGGTCTCTGCAATTTTCCTAGTCTAGCTGGCGCCAACAGCTAAATTATTAGCTCGCGCAAAAAGCGACAAATTCACACAAAGCGGCAAAACCCTCTACACACAGGCACACTCGGTTAGCATCCACAAGCATCCCCAAGAACGGGCCGTCCCGGGTCCGTCCGAGCAGACTCCCGAAACCTGAGACGTTTCCTAACGACCGCGGGGGACCCGCTTCGTCCGCTCGGCCGCTCTGCCCCCGGAAACGCTCCCTCCAAAATGCCGATACCAGCCTAGAAAGCTAAAAAAAAAAAACAATGCCGACGCAACTGTAGAAAGATAGACTTTTCTAAAACAAATCTTACTTATTTCAAACAAAATCCTTCGTTACTTAACAGAACATTTTTCATAAAAGAAGTCATTTTGATAGAAAAGAAATTAGTCTTTGATACTTGAGTTCTTTCTTTTAGTTCGCTTGATAACGCACTCACATCTGCTACATTTACTGGTCGTTTGCGACGCTTTCGTTTTAACTTTCTCTGAAGTTGCAGAATTTCTCTTGTAACCCACGGATTATTTCGCTTTTCAATAATCTGCTTATAAGGTATATAATTAGAAATACAGTACTTTACACAACTTTTGAAGCATTCCCAAAGTTCGTTCACAGGAGTGCAACACTCAAAGTTATCAAAAGCCATTTCCAAGTAGTCAAGAATGGTTACATCATCAGCCTTTGAAAAATCAGGAACAAATTTAGGCTCCAACCTTTCACAGTGTTTTCGTTTTCCAAGCTCAGTTTCGAGGCGAACAATCTTATGGTCAGACATCCCTTCA
>JABSTQ010008045.1:0-52500 GCA_013358835.2 Ixodes persulcatus | reverse complement strand
TCGTGATACTTCAAGGGGCAGCTGTACAAACGGTGGGATTGAGTTGACATATGCAGCACTATCATAGGTCAGTTCATGATGTCTATCTTTATGGGTGACTCTCCTCGTTTGGACCGCGTTGGAACCTCCTGAACCGCGACGGAAAAAAGGCTCAAGCTGGATGGGATGAATTGGCTTGTGTTTATGTTTATACAGACTAGAACTTCGTCTGCCTTAACGGCCGACGAGTCTCCCAGCTGTAGATGAGAAATTTAGCCAGTGTAGTACCACCGCCTGCCTGAGGCCTTTAACGTGCACCACGCAGTAGTGATACACGACAGCACGCCAGCACGATGCTCATCGAGATCGAAACGGGCAGGGGTGGGGATTAAACCCAGGATCCCTGGGTTCTGCAGCGCGAGCTTTCGCTCCGCGTGCTCCGGGCTGGTGTGCGCTAGCCCACTCGGCCACCGATGTCCCGGGATGTGATGAGAGCGTTAGTATTGTGAACATTCCTCGAGAAAAGTTACTCACTGGTCACTCGGTCAAAAGTAATTATAACACGTTACCAAATTCTGTTCACAATAACTCGAAGCACTTTGCTACCGTAGAGAAGTAACGAGGTGTAACGTACAAGTCGGTTTTCGAGAAGATATGGTAGAGAGGAGATAAAAAAAGCATATTGAGTCCCGAGTACGGCAGAAAACAAGGTCGTTCATTTATCTGACCCCTTCGAGTCTGTGTACCTCCAGATCTTGCTTGAGTCAGACTCATTTTCGTGGCGCCAACGTTTCCTTGCCAGGCGTCATGGATATCTTTGGATACAGCCTTATCCAGACGTGAATTACAGAAGTGGCTTACCATTAGTCTTTGTGTGCGCATCTGGTGTCAACAAATACACTGAGACCACGAAAATCAGAAATGAATCGCTTCTTTATAAAAGTACTCGAAAATCGAGGGACACCTCAAACGAGGCCCAAGCGAAAACCCTTACCTATTCACTTTTATCTATTTATTTTACAAATATTTATTTTTCTACATTGCAAAAATCGGCATATATATAGATTATTTTTAACAAGTGAATTGCGTGCAAAAAATTGCAACCAGAATTTCCTGAAGCTGATGGGGATTTCAATCGGAGGTTATTAATCTGTAAATTTCTGTTAGGTGAATGTCATCCTGGCCAAATTATAAATCCCAAGAACTTTCTTGATCCAAGTCGCATTTGTTTTAAGCGGACACCTGTTATTCTTAGACGCCAGGCGGTTAGTTCAAGCCTTGAAAAAAAAAAAAAAATGTCTGTTCTTTTTTGGTGGAGCGGGGTTCTTGTTCGAAAAATCTTTCAGGGACGCACTTTTACGCCTTCCAAGTGCTTATCACCCAGGCGAAAAGTTTCGAGTCACTCGGCCATAGGCATATGCGTGGCTAATATTCAAAGAAAAACTACTACGCATTCTCAGTAAGCGTTCCACAGCCCACTAGAAAAAGACGGCAGCGTGCAGACGGCGAAAATAGGAGTTGCCTTTTAAAATTAGAGCATACAGTTTTCCGATTTCATTTTTATGTGTTTGCTTTCAAAGCTATTCCAGAAGTGTCTCAGTTTGTTCGTCTCTCTGTCCGTGTATTTCGCCGCTAAATTGAGTGGAAAAACGGACGTCACGTGACATCATGACATCGCGTGGCGCAATGACTTGACACTGACGTCACATCACGCGACCACTTCACGTGATGCCCGGTTACATGCCACGGTATCACGCGACGTTAATTTCTCCACTATATTTTGGTTTGAAATGTATAAACAATATTCCACACCGGAAATGACTGTACTGTCATCTATGAAAATTTAAACGACCGCACTTTAAGTACCACATTACATGAATTTTAGCGCTCAAGATAAAGGTCCCTCTGAATTGTTTTATTTAATTTAGTTTTTTTTGCTGGATTGGAATTTCCGAAGTGAAATTACATGTGGCGTTTTAGTGTATATGATCAGAGTAAAAGGTAAAATTACGTAGTTCGGACATCGAGGTGTTCAGCAATTTGAGGAGGTAACCAAAAAGGTCTGCCTAAACTTTCAGAACAACTGCTATCTTGCAAATGGGATCTTCATCATCATCATCACCATGTCTCTGTATTGTGCCCATAATCAACCAGACATCTGTAATGCGGCACTGGTGTGTAAAAGTTAAGAAAATAATCATGCACAAATTCCACATGGCATAATATACATCCATGAATTCATATGAAGAACAGAAATCAATTCGAGCAAGTTATATACATCACTAACAAAAAAGAGCATATTATGCAAGTGTCTTTTGAATTCAGCATAGTTATTAAAAATATCTAAATTTTATTTTCAAAGTTATTGACATATATCTCCATTCTAGATAAAGGCGATGACATTAGATTGTTCTGAGTGTAAAAAGTAAAAGCGCTCCTATTAAAACGAGCCGGAACATTATAATTTAGTTTGCATAAAAGCGCGGAGTCTATATGATTATGAAGTACTCTGTGCAAAAATACTACATCACGTGTCAGCCTCCTGGCGGATAAAACTTGAAGCCCTAATTTAGCAAGAGAGCTTTATAATTATAAAAATGTCTTCTGTCGAAATGTCTATCATAAGCTATAGGTACCAGGCGTCTTTGAACAGATTCTAATTGTGCTTTATCATGTGCACTAAGAGAATTCCACACTATCGAACCAAATTCCAATCTAGACCGAATAAGGGAGCAAAACAGTCAGAGCAAGCAAGCATGGCCCATGAAATGTCGAGTGATACCAGTTATCATTCCCAGCTATCTAACTGTAATACAATGGATCTGGCTGACGTGGTAGCTGAACGATAGCAAACTATCAAAATGCACGCCGTGGTTACGAATGAGAGACACTGGCGAAATAATCTTGCCGTCAATCAAATCCAAATATGACACAGGTTTCCGTTTTCTACTGTACGCCAAAACATTAGTTTTTTCAGGATTAACTATTAAAAGATTTGCCATACACCAATCAAGTATACACGACGCATCATTCTGAAAAAGCACACAGTCATACCTCGAACGAATTCTCAAGAAGAGTTTGATGACGTCAGCAAATAGCAACGCATTTGATTTGGCGATGCAAGTTTCAATCTCATTGATAAAAATCAGATACAAAAGTGGCCCTAAATTGGAGCCCTGGGGTACTCCAGACGGGGGAAAAAAGCTCCAGGTACACCTAAGCACTTTTTATGAGTCGTGAATGCGAAAGCATGCAAGCCGCTCCGCCCGCTCCCTTTTTCGTCTGCTGCGTACTTTTCGTCGCCTGTCAGCGCGCGTGCTCCCCTGGTGACCTTGGACGCTGCGTGTAACGGCGTGCTGATGGACACGCAGCGCCATGGGGTGAGCGGTCGTGGAAACTAACGAGCGCAGCGGCCAATGGGAGCCCCGTCGGCGCGCGCCAGCCTAATGGAACCGAAGGCGAAATTGCGGAAACTAGGTGCCGTTTTCGAGCTTCAAACTGATGACGTCAGCTCGCTTCATGGGACAGTTAACGCTTTCGCATTAAAAAAGAATCAGAAGAACTGTCTGAAATACGAACGACGCTACGGCGCTGGGTCAGATAGCTCTTGAACCAATTTACCAGCACAGGCGAAAATCCTGTTCTGTGATAGCTTATGCAAGAGCAAGGCATCGATTAAAGTTAAAAGGCGCGAACAAACAGGACGAAAAAAGACAAACGTACGACACGGACAGGCGCCGGGCCGTGTCGTACGTGTGTCTTTTTTCGTCCTGTTTGTTCGCGCCTTTAACCTTTTAATCGATATGAACCAACTAGTCCCAACCAAAGTTTTATAGCAAGGCATGATTAACTTTGTCAAAAACCTTGCAAAGATTAAAATAAATAACGTCAACCTGACCACGACCATGAACGTAGCTAGGGCGCCGAATAATCGAGAAAGGTACATAGATTCGTCTTAATTGAGCGTCCCTTAAGAAAACCATGATTAAAGGCGGTAATGCGTTGATTGAAATAAAAAGACAGACGTGTGTGCACTAAAATCTCTGATACCTTTGCAAAATCACATAGCAGAGACACAGGGCGATAATTGTTTGCGGCAGAAGTATTCCCAGCCTTGTGTACTGGAACAACAACCGACTCCTTCCAAACAGATGGAAAAAAAACCCGTACACAAGGAAATATTAAGTATATGTTCAAAGACAGGTGAAAACACACTCGAACAACCCTTGACAGTAAAATTAGGAATCGAATCTATGCCAGTTGATAATTTCGGTTTCAGTTTTTTATGGCCTCCGTTATTTCGCTAAGAGGGACTCTGTTAATCATGAAGACATCTGAGTAATGGTGATCATTCGAAAATGCACTTTCTGCAGGAACATCCAAAGAAAAGCAACCATTAACGTGACTTGCGAATATGTTAGCAACGCCTTCAGGGTCAGACAGATATCCTGAATCGCTCTTTAAGCTGATACCTTGTCCACCGCGTCTCGTGTGCTCTGTGGCAAATTTCCAAAGTTTATCAGGACTGTGTGAAAAACTATCTTCCACTGTTCTCCGATATACGACGCTCGTCATACATAAATAACTTTTTCACGGGAGAGCGATAGATGCTAAACCTAGCGTACCACGTTTTTGCTCCGTTTTTCTTGTACATTTTATGACCGTGCGTTTTTTTGCGGATATAGTGAATCAGATATTTTGAATACCACGCAGGGTTTGGGCTTGGATGATCGCTTAGGAATAAACTGATCAATTCCATTTTTTACTGCTGCTGTGAATGATTTCGCTGCTGAATCAGCTGAAACATCTTCTAAAATGGGCGACCAGGCCAAAATAGTCGCCTTCTTTGAAAGAGTAATACATGCACCTTTCACTAGCTGCTGCTATTAAAGAACCATGAAACGTGACAGCAAAAGGCGGGTGATAGACGTCAGCTTTTACAAGGGAAATTTCGGAAAACGTTATGCCGTGAATGGGAGCATTTGAATGTAAGAGGTCTGGAATATTTCCAGCACTATTACCATAGTTGTTAAATTGGTACAGTCCATTAAAATGTATGAAATTCAAAAGGTGAGCCGATTTGCTTATTGTTAGACTACTTTTGCTATTGATAACTCCTGCCGACCAATCAACACCTCGCAAGTTAAAATAACCATAAATATGGATACAAAACTTTGAAAAATCGATCTCGTTTGCCAGCATTTCGAAATGTTCAATAAAACTATGGCTATCCGATAGAGAAGGGAAATAATAAGTTCCGATTAGATTCAGATTTTCATCTTATAGGGGCCCTGCAATAATATTTAAGCGTCTACCTTTTTTGCGGTTTCCACGTCTCTTGGGGTTCGGGCAAGCCAGCGGGCACGGAGAGAGTAACTAAATATCAGTGCGTCATATTTTAACCGAACGACGCGGAAACCTCCTCCGCCGACGAGGGCGACCCGCGGTACCGAAAGCGCGCAAAATGTGACGTCTTTGTTCCTGGGCTTGCTACTGGTCAGAGTCACTAAAAGCTTCTTTTTAGTCGAAATACAAAATATAAGTGGCGCGAACCGTTTCAATTATTTATAAAAGTAGTTTTTGTTCAGTATTTTAGATCAGAAAAGAAACGAATGCAGTTTATGAAGTACGGATACAAGAAATGACCCGTCGACATACCCGCCACCAAGCGGTGGAAAAGGCGGCGCATACTAGAAAGGAGTAGGGGTGTCGCGAACCGGCCGAGGTTCGAGTTCGACCAGGTTCGACTTTTTCGAACTTTTAGTGGAAAATTCGACGAACCTTGTATTGAGGTTCGACTCGTGTGCGCATGCGCGACAGGCTGGCCAGTTGGCTTCGGATTGGATGGTGATGGCTAAGGGATGAACTAAGGGCAGCGCTGATTGATTATTTTAGTTAATACACTACAAAAAGATAAGTTATTAACTGCTTCCGTTGTTATAATCAGTTTCTTTTAATTGCAGCTGTTCACAAAATTAAAATAAACCTTTGCATTAAAAAAAATTCTCCAAACCTAAACATGTATGTATCAAGGTCTGGCCACACTGTCCACTAAGTCGAACCAGTCGAATCTGGTGAAAAGTTCGAAGGTTCGTCGAACCGGTTCAACCCAGTCCAACCCTGAAAGTTCGACCTAAAAATCCGGTTCGACAAAAGTTCGCGACACCCCTAGAAAGGAGTAGTGGGATCAGGCGCCGACACGGAAAGGTCCTGGATGTACACGGCGGCGCTGCGGTCGTATGGAGAGGAGGATCTGACCGGCTTCCGAGCGTTCCGAGGGCCTTTGGAGAGAAGCTATGTCTGGCGGTTTGGCCGTTTCGCGGTATGGCAGCGCGAAGTGGCTCCCATTCTGAACTGATCTTTACCCCGTGTTTGCTGTCGTTTGTGGCCAATGAAGTGTCATGCCGAATTAGTGTTTAATCGCGCACCAAATGCAATAAGAGCCGCTCTGGCTGCCCGCTGCATACAGCCTATCCAGAACATGCTTTAGTGGCGCCCTCTCGCGCCGTCGACATGGAGTGCGGCAGCCGTGACCGCTCGCTAAGGCTAAGCTCACTACCCCCCCTCTAGTTCACGGCCACTCAATCAAGCAAGGACGTCATGAGGGAGGTTATCTTTTGCTTGTTTTTGTAATTTTATTTTCCTATAACTTTTAAAACAAAGTGAATTTTGAGAAAAGAAAAGTTGCACTAAGTTACTACGTTCAGTGCGCTCAGGTTTGGTGCAAATTAAAAACCAGTAAAAAAAGTCCTTGCAGGGCCCCTTTAAGAGGAAAAAAAGTGTATAGAGCGTTTAAATTTGACGATGCTGTGTAGCAACCCTTCGCACAAAATCGCATGGGCTTATGTTAGGAACCATAAGTGTATGTTATAGCTGTGGCTTAAATATTCATTAATTGATCGATTAACCAAACAAAATTACACCATTCAAAAATCTCATTTACTTTTTTTTATTATTATGAAATATCAAGAAAACTGCCTTGAGTCTTAGAGAAGTCGCATAGGGGGTAAAGCTGGGGTCACAATCGTTACCCGGTCGTTATAGACAAACCAAATCTGAATTGTTTTTAGGTTCGGTTATACAGTTTCCGGGCACGAAACGTACAGCCAAACCATTTACGAAGTCCCTTCGACTCAAGCATTAGCTGGAGTGTCTGTCGTTCATTTTTTCGTTTAGGGATTGTTTAGAGTTGTAATGCCCCCTTCTGGGTCGAATACCAATGAAACGTAAATTATAGTCATCTTGTAGTGTCTATCCAAGCTCGGCATTCCGCGTGTGGGACCAAAGATTATTCCGTACTCCGCAATCTACATCTGCTCCGCGGATGAACGAAATGGGAGCTCGTACGTTTATCTATTTATTCTTTCTTTTTTTTTTTTTTGCAACGAATAAGAGCGCATTGATATAAAAGAAAAAGGATCAACATTGAGGACTGTTTTGTTCCCCTTCAACCAACGCCGCCGCGTACTGTCGTTCAAGGACCACGGTCTATTCAAATAACATGGTACGGGTTTCTGGTCTGCTGCAGAAGACAAACAGCCCCGCTTTGTTCGAGTGTTTCCCTTTCGGAACTTTTCGCGTGTTCGACCCAAACGCGCTTGTATTCTAGTAGGCGTATCCAGAATGTTTGTAGCGCTCAAAGCACAAACAACGATGGAAATTGGGCGAGTAGTTGGATATGGGGTGGGCGTCTTCTAAAAAAAAAAAATCAACATTGCAAAACCCGAGGCTATTACGGGAAAAACAAAAAGCAACACCCGCATGATGGAAATAAGAAAAATGCGTGCGCAGGCGAAATTGGAAAACTTCTATGCGCATGGACTTTCTTCGAACGTTTTGACGTTACGTACACTCGCAAAGAATCTTGCATTTGCGCATTGTTCCGAGATGCACTCTTGAGCCCTGCAGTTGTCGGTTTTCTCTGTTTAACCAATCCAGCCAATGAGAACGGCCAGAGGTAAAGCCGCAGTAACACTGTTCATACATAACGCAAAAGAAAAAAAAAAAAACAGGATGCACCCCGCAGACACGATGAGTGCAGTATATATATATATATTTTTTTTATTTTTTTTGTGGACGCGCCTGAGCCAGATTCGAAGCGAGCTTGCTTCATGCAGGCGCAAGCTCCTAACATGCCTGCAGATGGTGCCAGTCATACAATATCGTGCCAGTCATACAATACAATATCGTTTCTTGACTCTCCACGTGAAATAATTCTCGTATGCGTTCTACCATTTTCTAAATATTCACAGTACGCTCGAAACACCTGCGACGCCAATGCAGCGCGACCGACGCTACACGACCATGTGTTGTATTGCGGTGGCGCTACCATCGCTATTTCGAAGCGCCCCCTGATTGGGCGCATCGATTCTATGGAAGCGTTTATTGTTGCCGCCACTCATGCTTTTGTGACCCTGAGCAACATTGGCCTCTCAATTTTCAAAAGTCTCGTCGGACATCTTGCCTCTTTTCTGTGTGTATATTTCTACCCCCGCGCTCAACACCTTTTCAATTGACCTGTTCCCAAATAGGTGCTGCCACCTGGACGTGTCACGGAGTTCGAAATTGAGTGGCTAGAAAACCACGCTCTCGCAAAGCCTCTACTACCCGCTCGACACCCAGAACGTCCGCTAGATAATGTTGGCCATTGAGGCGCTTTGACCTAGATACGGCTTCCCCTGTCTTCGCTTTTGCCACCAGTGTGGATTAACGAATATTTTCGTCATTCTTGTCCAGCTCACTTGCATTTTTACGTTTAACTGTATTTTAATCATGACTCAGTGTGGATTATCTTCCTTCATGAAGTTGTCACGAAGAAGGCATACTCTTCCTCTTAGACAGCAGGAAGCAAGGAAAAAGTGAAGGAGTAAAAAACAAAAAGGGTGCGCGCAGATTTGTTACACTAGTTCATGCGGACATAGATCTTTTTTTGCCTTTAATAAAATGAAACATTTGGATTTCTGGAATTTGCCTAATATTTTTGCATGGAGAGCCCGGTTCTTTGGGTCAGTGTGCTTTCTTCTTTGTTGTGGAAAAGTAAGCTGAAGAGTTGCTTTATGCAAGCAACCAAACCTTAAAATAAAAAAGATTTAAGGTGAGGTTTTAGGTTATGTGAAGTAATACTTTCAGCAGCCTGAAGAGTGCCATACCTTGCGTTAAGTGCAGGCGACAGTGCGATTCCGATGAAACTTAACGTTAAAAAGAAAAAGAAAAACAAACGATTTTCTTTTGTCAGTATTTAACATTTATGATTTTTTCTTCCCTGATTGAAAAAAAAAACAATGCAACGAATTACAATCAATTATTGAAATAAAAGTAAAGAAATTAATTTACAATTACCTTTTGAAATATCGACTTCTCAGTCATAAACTTTCGGATAAATGTAAGGGATTACAAGTAGTTTCGTTACTTGTAATGAATTACGTACGAGTCTTAATCTGAGTGTGTACAAAGTAAGAAAAAAAAAAGCCAATCAATTACACTAAAAACAATAAATGTGTTGCTTGTATGTTTACGCAGCCTTGATGCTATCTATGTTTGCCTCACCGCGTGACTTGTCTCTTAGCTGTAGGTGAGAGATTTAGCCAGTGCAGTACAACAGCTAACCTGTGCTATTTGACGTGCACCACGCAGTAGTGATTACACGAACGCGTGCCGCTACGAAACTCATATACAGATAAAAACGAGCAGGCGGTGAGGATCGAAACCAGGAGGCTCTGCAGCGCAAGCTTTCGCTCCACGCTCCGAGCTGAGTTACAATCGAACTCGGCAGAGATCCAAATCGTAAAAGTTTCACTTTTGGACGCAGAGCCCAGTGCAGGCACGGCCCATTTTTATATCCGCGCCATCAACACTTACTCACTCAACCCCTCCATTCTCCCTCGCACCACTCGCCCGTTATTTTAAAGAAAGAAAACAGAAAACACGGAGAGATGGTGGTGCAAAGGAGAAAATAAAGCAGTTACGAATCTCATCATCGTTTGTGATCCCTTCGAGAGGGGACCGTGGTTACTCGGCAAAAGTCACGGCCATCCCCCGAGGCCGAACCCCACCCACGGTCCGCGGGGGTCACCCACTCGCATCCTCCTCCTATTGGCGCCAGTAAACTTTATCGCCCCTGGCGATCGTGCAAGCGATGGCGGCCGGAGACTCCCACAAAGCAAAGAACTGCTGCAGCAGCGGCGCTCGAGGCAAGCTCGCGTGCCCCAAGATATAATACGGGCATCGGCTTCCTGCCGTGTCCCGATAAGGCCGACCCTCGGCTAGGGCCCGCCACAAAGCCCGCGGCGCCACGCGGCGTTTCGCTGTTTTGTCAATGGCAAGGCCCGTTCACACAGTTGCGTTCGGAGCGACCACTACGCTTACGAACGAATGCAACCGGTTGGAACGACGAGTTACCATAGCAACGAAGCGCCAAACGGTCGTTTCGTTCGTGTTCGTTCGCAACGCAAGGAGTTGAGCCGGGCTGAACTTTTTCGTTAAGGCCCGTTCACACATTTGCGTTCAGAGCGACCACTATGCTTACGAACGAATGTAACAGCTGCGACTTCAACGACAACTGTACGCGACGTGTACACACACATGGAACCGTATGCAACCAAACGAATCAACAGCCAATGAGAAACGAGCTTCAGCTCTTGCTCCTAGCCAATAGTAAGCAACCCAGCTACACTTACAAACATGGCGGACGGTTTCCTGCCCGACGCGAGGTCCACCGTCCGCACCGGAGCAGCCAGAGGTTTCGGCTACGGCGTACAGTCACGAAGATCTGCTGTGCGCCTACAATAGCTGTGTAAAGGCTGGTTCAAACATCTGAAACGAACCCGTTATCCACGACTGGGTCCGAATTGTGACCGGAACGACCGCTCTGCGCCTCGCGTACACTCCTGCGATCACTGCAACAAGCGCAGTGCGTCGGCAGCACGGCGACCGCCTCTCCGCCGCCGTCAGCTGTTGAGGACGCGCTGCCACTCACTTGCGTAACAGAAAATAGACAGACCACCTTCTATGACCACAAACCTTATTTTTTATTTTTCATGAAACGCTTGCAGGGTAGTGCCTTAAAAAAGAAAAAAAAAGATGCAGTACGCCGTCTTGCACGATCACGACTTTAATACATGACTTTGCCAACAGTACAAATCTCGCCACACGCCTTTTCTACGATTATAAAAGACGAAGTAATCTTAGCAGCGATCTAGCAACGTAGAAATATAATTTCGTGATCCGATAGACGTTGCGATCGAGACATTGCGAGCGTTCAGGATTGCTAACACTAATCACCTTTCTCGGGTGATGAAAACGCGTGAAAAATCGCATTCTTTATACGGTACGCACCAGTAATACCTTGAACTTGAGCACACGCATAAAATGCGCCAAAAAAGAAATCCGGGCGATGTTCGAGGACACAAATGCTAAAAAAGCACCCCTGTAGTCGAAGTAAACAAACACGGCGGCGCGGGCGTTTCTGCTCTCTTGAGAGTGCCGCCACGAGATCGCCGCACGAGTAGGTGGATCTTCCCTTCTAGTACGTGCTGGGTTATCATAACGACACACGACGAAAATTCACAGTCAAGGATAGCGCTTTTAAGCGGAACGATGAGCTTCCACCACGCCGTCCACGTCGACGATCACCACCGACGCCATGTTGCATAGAGAAGGAGCCCGGCACGACCGGCATGCAACGCGCGCGACCGAGCTCTCCTCGACCTGTGATTGGTCTGTCGCTCCCGTCAGTTCCAGAACGTAACGAAAAAGTTCAGCCCGGCTCAACTCCTTGCGTTGCGAACGAACACGAACGAAACGACCGTTTGGCGCTTCGTTGCTATGGTAACTCGTCGTTCCAACCGGTTGCATTCGTTCGTAAGCGTAGTGGTCGCTCCGAACGGGCCTTTATGTTCGGGAACGACCGCAACGACAGACCAATCACAGGTCGAGGAGAGCTCGGTCGCGCGCGTTGCATGCCGGTCGTGCCGGGCTCCTTGTATTTGCAAACATGGCGTCGGTGGTGATCGTCGACGTGGACGGCGTGGTGGAAGCTCGTCGTTCCGCGTAAAAGCGCTATCCTTGACTGTGAATTTTCGTCGTGTGTCGTTATGATAACCCAGCACGTACTAGAAGGGAAGATCCACCTATTCGTGCGGCGATCTCGTGGCGGCACTCTCAAGACAGCAGAATCGCCCGTGCCGTCGTGTGTGTTTACTTCGACTACAGTGGTGCTTTCTTAGCATTTGTGTCCTCGAACATCACCCGGATTTCTTTTTTGGCGCATTCCATGCGTGTGCTCAAGTTCAAGGTATTACTGGTGCGTACGGTATAAAGGATGCGAATTTTCACGCGGTTTCACCACCCGAGAAAGGTGATTAGTGTTAGCAATCCTGAACGCTCGCAACGTCTATCTGATCACGAAATTATATTTCTACGTTGCTATATCGCTGCCAACATTACATCGTCTTTTATAATCGTAGAAAAGGCGTGTGGCGAGATTTGTACTGTTGGCAAAGTCGTGTATTAAAGTCGTGATCGTGCAAGACAGCATCTTCTTATTTAATGTACTACCCTGCAAGCGTGTCCTGAAAAATAAAAAAAATAAAGTTTGTGGTCATAGAAGACGGTCACTATTTTCTGTTACGCAAGTGAGTGGCAGCGCGTCCTCTTCTTTTTAGAGGCACCGCTGAAACAGCTGACGGCGGCGGAGAGGCGGTCGCCGTGCTGCCGACGCACTACGCTTGTTGCAGTGGTTGCAGGAGTGTACGCGCGGCGCAGAGCGGTCGTTCCGGTCACAACGGACGCAGTCGTGGATAACGGGTTAGTTTCAGATGTTTGAACCAGCCTTTACACAGCTATTGTAGGCTCACAGCAAACAGCAGATCTTCGTGACTGTACGCCGTAGCCGAAACCTCCGGCTGCTCCGGTGAGGACGGTGGACCTCGCGTCGGGCAGGAAACCGTCCGCCATATTTGTAAGCGTAGCTGGGTTGCTCATGATCTGCAGGGGGAACAGCGCACCAGCAATACAGTCACTCAAGTGGTTGCAACAAGTGACTTGTTGCAACCACTGCAACAGTCACTTGTTGCAGTGGTTGCTCACTATTGGCTAGGAGCAAGAGCTGAGCTCGTTTCTCATTGGCTGTTGATTCGTGTGGTTGCATGTGCGTGTACACGTCGCGTACAGTTGTCGTTGAAGTCGCAGTGGTTGCATTCGTTCGTAAGCATAGTGGTCGCTCCGAACGCAAATGTGTGAACGGGCCTTGAGAGCCGCCTCGGCAGGTCCGCCACCCCGCGGGAACGTGGCGGGAAATCCCTACGACAGAATATTTAAGATATACACACAGTGTGTCCCCCAAAAAAGACATAGTGTTTTTTTTGTTTTTTTGTTCTTTTACCGCTAAAATAATTTACGCACAACCGAACGCGTATTTTATGCCCAAATATAGCGCTAGCGGTTCGAACTAGATGCCGAAGTTTCAGAACCGTTATCCTATCCAAAAGTTACATACAAGTTATCTTGTGAAAATTTTCAATGGGAAAATATTGCCAGTTCTTGGTAACTTGTGCCATTCGAGGGCTCCGTCGGCCACCATTTTTCTCTTAGGAATATAAGAAAATCACTTATAACTTCTCAATAAGATAACGGCTACTTCTGGAATTTTGGGTGGAGAATGAGCGTTAGCTCAACCTTCACTCAGGTTGAGCTAACTTGTCTTCGTTATAGACCCGACAAAGGCTGTACAGCGGTGCTGCTCTATATTGTAGGGTATAGAAAGTCATGCTGCCCTCAGCCTAGTTAGTTCTATATTTGAGTTTCCTTGCCGTTGCTTCCTAAGACTCCCCCCCCCCCCCCCCCCCCCCCAAAAAAAAAAAAAAAAAAAAAAAAGGACTGTCAGCGGATGCCACTGCTGTCGGCATTTGAGAACTGTACGCGCAGAACATTACCATGAAGCCAGACGTTTACGTAGTTCAACTACTCTACTCAAGTTACAGTAGTTTAACTACCTTTCTGAGTAATTTAGTAACTTCCATTACATTTTGATTTCGGTAATTATTAGCTTATTTGAATTACTTTTTGCGAACAACTTTTACAGAAATTCCAAATTACTTTGTATTTTAGTGGTAGGTTTGATTATAAACAAACGTTCCTGCACAAAAAGATATATGTACGAAGATCAGCTGATATTTTCAAAAAGGGGGAAATAAGTGATGTAGGCAAGGGGGGAGAGCCTCCCTGAAATTTACACGGGCACCCAACTGCAACAATCCTGCTGCGAGGCGCGGGGAGTGGACAGACACGTCGCAAGTGAGGCCGAGTAACTGCGGGATTAGCACCGAAGACTGACGTTTTTTTTTTGGGTCCCGAAGCTCAAGGAAACGTAGGTACTCTTTCCCAATAAAGGGGGTGTACACACTGCATCCTCCCTCAAAGCGGGTAACAAAATGCAGCACCCGCTCTGAAGCTCACCAGGCGCGCGCTCCTGTATACTTTGTGCTGTCTTTCGAGACGTCATCTGGTCACTTCTCTGAGTGAAGTAATGGCGGCCATAAGACCGATACTAATAAGCGCATTAGAAGCTGGTTGTGCAAAATAGTTTTTCAGCGATAACAAAACAATTACTCTGTGGCGACTTATAATATTTGCTGCCATTTCCATGAAAAAAAAAAAAAAAAAAAAAACTGATGCACCTCCAATTTTGCCGCCCTTTCCGAAAACAAAAAAACAGATGGACCTTCAATTTCCCCTGGAGCAATGCATACCAGTTAAGAAAAACGCTCTATAGGGGATGAAGGGGCAGTCTGAAAGATTGTGTTAAAAATTACTTCTACATTACCTTGAAAGTACATTGTTTTATAGTACTTTACATCAAGTACATTGCATTGTACTTACTACTTTAATTGAAGTATATACCCTCTTGTTTACTTTGTACTTCAAAGTAGTTTTTAGACTCACTTTAGGCAACACTGTAAACAAGCAAACACTGTCTGCAAAATCAAGCTCAGGCAGTGCTAAACCTCAAAGGAGAAAGGATAATTCCGCAGTGCATCCTTGAGAAAAAAGAAGTACAGAGCGCGACACTGTTAGCGCGAACAAGCGATCGCCGGTTTTTCCAGTTTTTCTCTTTGAAACCAAGGGATGTCATCCAAGCTATTATTGCTACGGAAAGAGCTCATTTAGTTCTATAATGTAAGCGATAAAAGTTCGTGCTTTCTAATACTATTTAGAAGTAAAATGCGAAATTGCGCCGATGTCGTGTTCGCGCTAACAGTGTCGCGATGTGTACACAAAAATTATGCATGCAGAAGCAGAACCAGCTGCTAAAGCATGTTTGTGAAAACACAAGCCGCTTTATATTCGGCTAGCAGAATTTCGCTAACGGTTCAAAACCTATGTACCTCCTTCTTAGCATAAAAAAATATATATAAAAGTAGCTCCAAACGTAATTCGCTACTTTTTTACGGTAATTAATAATTTACTCATTCCCTTTCTATCTGAGTAATTTTTACTCTACTCAAATCACTTTTGAGGCTAATACTCAGTAACTTAACTTAATTACTTTTTTTTAGTAAATTGTACATGTCTGCCGTGAAGCTCAAAGCCCGTACACGAGGAAAGTCTATAAGTCTATAACCACAAAAACGAGGCAAGGGAAGTAGTATCTGGAGAGTTGGTATCTTGGTGTTCAACATAGTGGGACGACAAACAAACCAGCTTATCCTTACTAAGTATCCATGCGTAACCAATGGAATACAGATATAACTTGATAACCACAAAGGTTTTGTTGTTGTATGTTTCAATATCAGTTGATACAGTAATGGTCAGGTTCATATTTTGTATATTTATGTGAAAGATATACAATATGAAAGTGATATCCTTGGGGGAGGACCACAGCTATACATACAGGGTGTTTCACGAAACATGGGCCAGATCGTTTCTGTGAAAAGTACCCATCGCACGAAATAAGGCCTGTAATATTGGTCCCTATCAAAGCGCAAATTCAGGAAAAAAATAAGTGGGACATGATTAGGTTAATGATTACTTTTTAATGATTAACTTTGTAACTAATAGATGTAAAGGTAGAATATAAATAACAAACATTGTAAGCATAAATCAAAACTCTTAAATTCATTGACATAATGGAGATGTAAGGCACGCGCCCTTGCCGTAAAATACTCAGACGTGTTTTAAAACGCACGTGTTTTTAATCACGGATGTGTTATGAAAAAAAAAAAGGGGGGGGGGGGGGCCTTAGGAGCCAACACGAAGAAATTCAAATATAAATCAAAACTTGGGACATCATAACTTTTTACAATCCCATGATAGAGCAGCACCGCGCTGTACAGCCTTTGTCAGTTCTAGAAAATGTCTCCTTGGAGTCGACGTCGTGCGGCAAGGCCCCTATACCGAACACAAGCTAGCTCAAGTTCAATGAAGGCTTGTCGCTTCTCTCTTAGGGATGTCATATGTTACGCACTGATTTGACATCACAAATCAGTTGAACTCATTGCAAACGGCTGTAGAGCTTTTTAATATTGGCAGGCAATTTTACCTATTTAGAGGAATGACCTGCATTTCTGCATTACGAACAGACCTAAAATAATCTCTAGGCATATTTTCTTGTATATTGGTAAAAGGGATTTAAAGATTATCATTTTCATATATGCGCGAAGTAATTCGTTAGTTAATAATTTGTGAATGTGTCTCTATAACGTGCCTATTTGACGTGTTTTTTTTTTTAACTTGTTGTATACAAATACTTTATTATAATATTTAATATTATGTGTACATGTCGTAAACCTTTCATAAAATAAGTCGGAAAATATTTCTAACTAAATACTTCGGTGTGAAATCGACGGCTCTGCATAACACCATAGCGAAAGCTTGTCAATCTTCATGCCTCGAGCTTCGAAATTGCATATCTCCGGAAAAATATTAGCTACGGCGTTCGCATATAGTTGAATGCTCCTCCCAAGAAAATGAAGTTTACCTTATTTATTTTTTACATAAATATATAAAAGTATGACCCGGGCCAAAACAAAAGCGTTATGCGCTATATTTCGTTTTACATAGAGCACGCGCAGTGGCCATTGGGTACTATAAAAAAAACAAAATAAAACGCGGGTTATTAACGCTGTGTCGTAGCTCTCTGCATGCGATCTGGAGATATCCGGATGGCGGTATGTCACCTTATTGAAAGTGTATACATATGCTATTAGCTGTGCACCGGAAACTCCATCCTGAAGCGGATATGGTTGAAAACGTTTTAGAAGCTTTCAGAATTTAAAAAAAAAAAGTTGTCATCGCCCCCCTTCCCCCCCCCCCCCCCCCCCCCCGGCCAAAAAAAAAAAAAAAAAAAAGGTTGCAGAATGAAATATAAGACTCCAAAACGGAATTCAAGTGAGACAGTTCATTGTATAATGTTGTGATTGGGTACATCTCACTGTTTGTAAAACATCAACAAAAAATTCACAGGGTCTCTTATGTTATCCCTAAGACGACATGAAGGCCCAAGCGCCAATCCCGGTCAGAGCGAACCTCCGAAGACAGCGCGCTCTCTGACGACGCACTTTTGGCGCCGTTAACCTCACGGCATGTCGCACGCCCGCTCTTCACCGCTGCCCGAGCGAGAGTGTCCTCTCCCGCTGGGTTTGTACCCCCGCTGATTCGGGCACAAGTAACGCCATCTCGTGGTCCAGTGACGAACCGTGGGTTTTGGTACCTTTCGTGTCACCGACGTGTTTTCGTACTTTTCGTGTATTTGACATGTTTTTGCTCAAGGACTTTGAAGGTCGACTTAACGATGAGACATATAAGGCTTTCGCCTTGATAAAAATTTAGAAGAAAGCTGTGGGTAGCTCAGTGGTAACGTCTCGGCTTCACGCGCAGTGGACCTAGGTTCGATTCTTGCGGGCGGCGGGCGATCGTTTTGAAGGATCAAGGAAATGAATGTAAAGGCGCAAACGAGCTGGTGTACATTAAACATGATTAAAAAAAATCCAGACAGCAGGTAACGACACACACACACAAAAATCTCAAACTCAAACAGCAACGACTTTTGAGTGTGTGTCGTTACCTGCAATCTCGTTTTTTTTAATTTTGTTTTTGAAGGCTTTGGCAACATTGACGACAGATGCCCTAGATCGACTTCAACATCAACAACGGACGCCATTTCCAATGTTGGGAACAGCCCATAAAAGGCGTAAACGTTCCGCGCTGTGGTACTGAGCATGGCGTTTTACCTGCATGTGTCGTGCTCAGCGTTCTAGCGCAGGCTGATTTTTTTTCTACATACTGTGAATGATTTAAATTTCTCGAAAACCTAATTTTCGCGAGATTCGCGAATCGCCTATGATTCGCAAAAAAAAAAAGGTCCCGTGAACAATTCCGGTACACATTGGAATCTATATTGAGATCACACCGTGTCGCGAAAATCAGAACCCGCGAATTATTTCAAAACTTCAGCTTTGACGAAAATCGCGAAATATTGAGCCCGCGAAAAATAAGTCGTTTACAGTATATCTTCAGAGTCGTTATTCAGCGAGCACCCTCTAGATGGTAGCGATATGCTCTCCCATGTGATTCGCGGGGAAGTAGGCGCCCCATCCTTTTCACACCCATTGATTATGTTTCATGAGGTTCCTAATTGTAGCTCTATGGGGAGGAGAAGGAACAGTCGCGCGCCTCTAGAGGTACGCTTCAGCTGTGGAGACAACAAACCGTTTTTTTCTTTTTTGTTCTTGAGAAATCAAAGATGAAAATTCGAAGGCCGTGTTGCGAATTGCCGAAATAGCTCGTGGGACTGCGGGCAAAAAGAGAAGAAGGAAGAAGTCACGAAAGAATGGAGTGGTGCGCGAGGACCTCGGAAAAGCTTCCCCTGCACAGTTTCCTGTACATATGTAAATATCCCATCAGTAAATGAGTGTATTTCTTTTCGATTTAACAACCTCGAACGAATTATTCCGCCTGGAAGTACAACAGGCCGCTCATCGCGCGACCAGAGCACTGGTCGGAGTGAAGCGCTCGTGCCCAGGCCGCTCTAGGCGAGGTTCAATTTCTTTGTTATGCTGTGTTGGTAAACACCGCTCATGAACGCCGATTAAAGCTACGCCCGTGTTCTTCTCCTCTTCCCCCGGAAAGTTGTCGTTGTCATCATCATCCTTATAATTGACTCACTCTTACTTTCTCTCTCTTTCTCTCTCTCTCTCCTTCTTTCTTTGTGGAAACCACTTTACTCGAGAAGCAGCCCTGAAAAGCTGATCTTGGGGGCAAGCCGCTTCTCGCTCGTGGGACTCGAGGCCGCATTTGCAGGGCGCCGCGTGCAGAGCTCGGGCCTGGACGCCGCAGGCGCTGAAGTTTCCCTCCCCGTGGCCCGGTTGGACGACGACGGGGAAGTTGATCAAAGTCTAACGCGGTTCTTCGACCTGGGACGGGAAAGAGGAAGCGCGCAACGATTGTGTGTTCCGGCACTTTTCGCAAGTTGGGCGGCGGCTCTTTCCTTCCACGGGCCTTTTTCTTTCTTTCAAAACATTTATTCTGCACAGCTTGAATGCACAAATTGGCTCGCACCTTCGAACGAGGCGTTTGCGAGGAGACGGTACACCGAGTCGTTGTTTATTCACAGGCGCGTTTGTACAGAAGAGGTGGGAACAGTGCGCGTGCGCGGAAATTCCCACTTCAATGAGCGAGGCATCTGCTTGTATACACGAACTCATCTCGGTTACGTCACGGTGCGGTGGTGGCGCGTCGGGTGCACTTCCGATCTGGGGCTGTGGGCAGAAGCCCCCATGTGAGACGTGTATTCCGGAGTTGTTTTGAAAGTAAACAGACAAAAACCTGCCTTCTCGTCAAAAGCCGCGACTGGGGCTGTACCAAAAGAGTCGAGAAAGGTTAGAAGGTCAGTTCTCACGTGCTCGGTTCGTCCGAGAACGTGGATTATGCCGGAAAAAGGGAAAATCAGACGCCGTCGGACCACGATTGCTTGGGCGGGAACCACTTTGGGTTGAAGTCACGGATACTTGTGGTCATCAAATTTATTTTTTTTTTGTTTCAACACGAACGCCGGAAAACCGCCAAGTTGTACGAACCACCTGCGGACTACATTCAGTGCGTCTTCAAGTTTAAGCGGCCACCTGATCGTTAGAACTGTCGTCTGCTCTTTCAAACATTTCTGCTTGTCGTCTGCTCTTTTAGACGACACCGGCCCGTAGACCAAATGTTGGCCCGGTACTTGCGATAAGAAGTAAGTGAAGGCCTCAAAAGACTTAAAGGGGTACTCCGGCGATTTTTTGAGCTACCACAACTAACTATATTTTCTGACTCCCCAGCCTTTACCCTTTCCGGTATGCTATTTAGTATCGCGAAATTTATAGTAGTTATTTTGAATTCGGCAAATGAAAATGATGCAAAAACCAACATTCAAATTTACCCGCACTTTTCAGTGCCGTGACGTCAGTGGCGGGCAGGCTTGCCAGTCGAGCAAGCTGTCTAAAAAATAGAATATACCAATCATTTGTTCCGTGCAGGTGCGGGGGTACTGGAGCGAGCTTCCAAAGCATTCATTTGACACCATGAAACTGCTTCGAATCACTTGGGAACAAATTCTACAGCCCAAAGAGTGAACCCCTGCCTTCCACTGACGTCACTTTTTCGTTGTTGCCAGTAGAGACTTTCAGTTTGAAAAACACGTACGGTGAGGACCAAAATTGTAAATTCAATAACTTCGCGAAAAAAAATTATTTTGACTTAATATTTGGGATTCTATTTCAGCGATGTTTGTTGGCGAGTTTAGCAAAATTTCAAGCAAATCGGGGACCATGAAAAAATCGCCGGAGTATCCCTTTAAGTTTGACGGTTGGTAAGCAGGCTCGATCTAAACAGTAGATACAAGGAGATGCTGATCATTGTTACCAGTGACCATCACTTACTTGTTATGCCTGATTGACTTGGTCCGATTCTACTTGCGATTTTTAGTCTTGACGTCGACCATCTCAGCTACGGTTCACGCTTTTGCAGCCCGAGCGACGTCGCAACTGAAAATTGCGAGCGAAATCTCATCATGTGAATCAGGCTTTAGCGTACATTCTGCGGCGTCCACGCGGAAGGAATCGCCGCATGTTACATTATTCAGGGGAAATTTTGTGGTCTAACGAGCCTCAGTAATTTCGCTGAGGCTGCTCAAGTAGTCAGACATTGCCAGGAAGACGTAGAACCAACAATTCGAACGCGAAAAACGGCAGGGGGACTCACACTGACGCCGACAAACTTGCATTTCAATGGTTTGTTTATGGGCGACGTCGAGCTTCTTGCCCACACTCCATCGCGCATGCGCCTCGCCGGTGGCGTCCGCTAGGGGCGCTCCGGTTTGTTTGTAAGCATGAGTTGGTGTACACGCTGTTCGAGAACTAAGTCCACCGCCTTGACCTGACGTCGGACAGATGATTTAATGTGTAAGAGACCGCGACTTTTTTGTTTGTTTGTTTGTTCGTGCTGCCCAGCTTGACAGCGAAAGTTGGCTCGCGCCTTTCTCGGAACACGATACATTTTTTTTTTTGTTTGAAGGGAGGTGAATTTGAGGCACTCAAAGTTTAATTCTTAATTCGCGCTAAGTCGCTCCAAAGTCGGTCATTGCACTTAATGTAAAATTTAAAACAAGGCTATTGCGTTTTATATTTTCAGGCCCATTATACTCACCGCAATATACCGCAAGTAAATCACGTAAATCGTCTATTCACTGAACCGCTTTAACGCCTTACGTACACTGGCGGTTGAACCGCGTTCGCAAAGCGTTTGCGAACCCGATTAGTTAAATATTCAATACAATGTCACGCTCGTGTGATGATGACAACGAGCAGGTCCTCTTCGCGGTTGCGAATCGAACGCCAGAGAGAATCTCTCAGAAAAACGTCGACCACCAATCTAACACCTCCTATGTTGTTGTTGTTTTTTTTTATGATTATTTATTTACCTATGTACCCTAAAGGAATATGACAAAACAGAACAACACAAAAGAAACAAAAAGAGAAGGTACAAAACACGCATACTTTCGCGCAATTTCGGCATTCATAAAACAATTGTTTGTTTTTTTTAAGCTCAACTGATGAAAATGAGGTAATATTGGCATTTCGAAGCATACAAAATAGCAAAGGAGACGATGCAAATGACTTTAATATTAAACCAATTAAATTTGTTATTGACCTTTTGGCTACAGCACTCATATTTATATTTAATCTTCCAATGTCTTTAGGCGTATTTCCTAAACTTATTCAAATTGCTAAGATTGTTTTGTTATTGAACCGTGGCGATATTAACTTGTTGGGGAATTATAGGCCAATATCAATACTTTCCAAATTTTCGGAGGGATTCGAAAAAATACTGCATACTAAACTGTCGGCATGTTTGAAGCATTTTTCCTTGGTAACGAACAGTCAACACGGCTACAGAAAAGGAAGGTCTACTGAATCCGCTCTATTGGCCCATAAAGAAGTAATCATAAATAATATAGAAGACAAACTACTGACATTAGCCATACATATTGACTTTTCTAAGGCATTTGACTTAGTTAACCACAGTATACTTCTGCAAAAGTTACTATGCTATCGTATTCGGGGTTATGTACTCAATTTATTTAAGTCATATCTGGCTGAACGGAGACAATTTGTTAAAATCAATAATTCAGTTTCCACTATAAAAACAGTACGTACACGAATACCTCAAGCAGGTGTTTTAAGTCCTCTATTATTTATTTTATTTCCTAATGACATTGAACACAGTGTTCCAGATTGCACAGTAATAGCTTACGCCGATGGCACTACATTAGTTTTGAAAGGCACTACTTGTGACGATATCGAAAAAAAGGCGAATCATATGCTCTCGCAGCTACATAGTTGGACAGAAATAGATAGATTACGTATTAACATAAACAAAACTAAGTGAATGCTGTTTCGAGCCAAAAACGTGACTGTTTATTCTAACCCAAATATCACCATAGCCGGGGCGGCAATCGGATAGTAAAGTCATTCAAGATATTAGGTGTAATCTTTTCATATAATTATCATGGAATGAGCACATAGAATACATACATAAAAAGCCAGAAAAGCTGTTGGTACTCTATCCCGACACCGTACAGTTTTCACCTCATTTGTTGAGTTATTAGCGAGTTTTAGAATAGGGGGCCCCACAGCTTTGGGTGCCCCAAACAACTCGGGGCATCGCAATGGGCATGCGCAGAAGTTCTGCGCATGCTCATTGGGACGCCCGAAGCTGTTAGGGGCACCCAAAGCCATGGGGCCCCCTATTCTAAAACTCGCTAATAATATTTCACGGCCTCGTGCAGTCATATTTTCAATATTGCCACCTGGCATGGGGTACCACTACCATTCGAAATATAAACAAACTTCTAACTCTGCAAAAAAAAAAATTTAAGAGTGGTTGCAAATGTGCCCTATTTTTACCATACATATGCTCTTTTTGCCCGTTTTAATGTCGTCAGAATAACACACATACATTAGTACCGCCTTTTTGTATCTTATAAAACAGCACAAAAAATAAACATAGTTGTTTTCAACAAATAGCAAATTTAAATAAAAATACTAGTGTTTATAACACACGGCGAAGTGAAGAGGGAAGAGTGGAACCTCGCTGAAGTCGATCGAAAATTGGAAAATGTCGAAGTGTCCAGCTAAAAGTCGACTACACCACACGCGTCGGGGCAATCTTTAGGAGCTTAGATCGGCCCCAGCGCAGAGCAGGTCATTCCGGGTGGTTTCTCGATCTTCGAGGCGCGATCAAGTGCAGCCGCGGACGGCTCTATTCAATTCAGTCCTCGGGAACTTGGGCAGGGAGGAAGGGGCGATGCAGGATGGAAAAATCAATGCTGGGACCGCAATGTTCGGCGGCAGGTGCTCCCTGAATGAGCCGACACGGGGCCTCGCTTCGATTCGCTCTGATTCGCCACCGCGATTACTATTTCACGCCGGGGAGTGTAGTACGCCACTGCAGCCGCGGAAGCAGCACCTCGGGACCACGGGCGCCGACATCAAGCGGAGCGAAGAGGGGTTCATAGCGGAGATGACGCGAGACCGTCAGCTGTTCCGCATAATGGCTAAACTTAAACGATGAGCGCGGGGGGAGCGAGATGATGCCGTAGCCCTTTTGCGACCGTATTAATGTTCGGTGAGTGCACGGCGCTATCGGTGCCAAGGGGTTTCCGTGGTGCCGTCTTAAAGTCATACACCGCTCACGCAAAGCACGCAGTGTTCCCTGCAGACAAGGAGACAGAATTGTCTGCGGACCCAGCTGAAGTCTGTTCGAGGCATGTGTGCTTCATATATGTATTCCTCGAGTATGTCTGCAGACAGTATGACCAATGTGGCCGTCCTAGTAGAAGGAATGCCTCGGACAGTATCTGCAGGCTGTGTTTTGAATGATGTATTAGCGGTGTGACCGCGGCTTTATGGTTCCGATCCGTGACGCCACGACTAGTATTTGCCTCGCCGTGACGTCACGAGCTATGATCTTGGTTACTTGTCACCAGTTGCGAATGACACGTTCGATGGTGAGTGTAAAAGGTACGGCGGAAGCTTCAAGTCATCTCGTTCTCAAACCAACACCGTCAATGTTGACAGTCTGACATTAAATAAAATTATCGGTGTTGCGCACAAAAAGTTTCGAGATAATCCTGAAAAACTGGGGAATAAGTCTCCGGTTCTGAAGCTTCGACAAAATGTGGCGACCCCATTTTGGGTAGTAAAAGGTCACCCGATTGAGCCTCACGCTACATATGGCACCTCTACTAAGCTTCTCTAAGCTAAGCTGTAGTGCTGAAGCACGGAAAACCACATTTGAACGTCCAGATTTGGCTAGATTCAACGCCGCAAGACATGCCACCACCTCCACCGCTAGGGTAAACGTCTCTTATCTCTGGGTGGTGACGTCAAAATATGTGGAATCCCGATGCTTTTTTTTCTCCCTTTTTACTTTGAAACGAGAGAAACGGCGTATCTTGGCTCACGCTCGTAGCGTCTTAGCTTTTTTTTTTCTTTATTTGTTTTGCGGATATCTTTCCGCATGGGGGGGGCAAAGATAAAGGCACAAGTGCCTGACGGAGCCTCTACTCCCCAACAGTTCAGCCGTGGCAGAAAAGATATAAGTGTCATATACAACAACAATGCAACAAAGCAGAAAATACACACTCTGGAAGCCGCAATCACAGGATTGCACAATCCAGGCAAAGCGCACCATCAATCACAACAAAACAACAAGGCAACAAATCAGAGTGAAGATTAGATTATACACAGGCAATCAGCTGAAATAGTAAAACCCACTTGCGTGACACATCACATTAAGAACATATTAACGTTGGACATCAGCAAATTGATGCATGCTTTACGCAAAAAAAATAATAAAAATAATAAAACAACAACAACAAATAAATGTACATTCAGGGGGGTCACTAATATAAAACTTTGACCAAGAGAAAAGAGTGGTCTAACTTCATACACATTGAGATCATGAATAAGATAAGTTCAGAAACTAGAAATGGAGAGAAAACTTCACAATGAAAATGTAATAGCACCACCAACCAGAAGCGTTTTGCATTTACTTTTGAATTTATAGAAAGTAGTGTTATAGTCTATGTTCATATCTGTATTGTTTAGAATTTTAATTATTTGAAAAGTTAAAGTTTGTCGGCCGTAATTTGTTCTTATGGTGGGCATTTTTATCTTTGGATCTCGAAGCGTATATGCGCTCATGCTATTTGTTGGGGTGGTGTGCAGTTCGTTCTTATGTATCCATTGTAACAGTTTAAAGTAGTAAACCTGGTTAGCCTTGAGCATATTATATTTTACAAAAAGTGGCTCTGTGCTTAAGTTTCTTTTATCACCTCTATAGTTTTCACATATACGTAGTATTCTCTTTTGTAATATAATTATTTTATTGTAGTTCGTAGCTGTTGTTGTTCCCCAGACCAATATACCGTAACTAATTTTAGAGTAAAATAAGGAATAGTATAACATTTGTTTTAACCAGGTAGGTACTACGTTTTGAATTTTATATATGCTGCCAGTAACTCGAGATAATTCAGTTTTAAGTTTATTGACATGAGTATTCCACGATAGGTCCTCGGAAAACCATACACCCAAAAATTTTTGATCTCTTACTTGCTCTAATAAGGTGCCATCAAACGTTATATTGATAGAGCTGCAATCTCGTTTGTTTACTGGTTTAAAAATTACATATTTAGTTTTACTTGTATTTAAACTTAAACGATTGATTTGTAGCCAATTTGATAGGTTCACGAGGTAGGCATTTGCAGAATTTTCTAAACACTCTTTTGTAAAGCCAGAGAAAAATACATTTGTATCATCTGCATACATTATTAACTGAGGAGAGCCTGGTATATTTGTTATATCATTAATATATACAAGGAACAACAGAGGCCCCAGGATAGAGCCCTGAGGAACTCCGTTTTGTATTTTTAATTTATTAGATGATTGATTATTGATATAAACGTATTGATAGCGATTTGTAAGATAGGATTTGATTAGTTTTAATGCGACACCTCGAACTCCGCAAGTTTGAAGCTTTCCTAGTAGAATATCGTGTTGCACAGTATCAAAAGCTTTTCGTAAGTCTAGGAATAAGCCAAGTGTATACAACTTATTTTCAATATTTTCAACAATTTTATCTTTTATTTCAATCAGAGCTAGTTCTGCAGACTTTTTTTTCTGAAATCCATATTGAGCCTGTGTTATTATTTGATGCTTCTGGAAAAAACTGGTTAGCCTATCATTAATAACTCTCTCAAAGATCTTCGAAAAGACTGGTAGGACTGAAATTGGTCTATAGTTATTTATGGTGGTCATACCGCCTCCCTTGTACACGGGAATAACTTTGGCTATTTTTAACTCATCGGGAAATTCGCCAGACGCAAGTGTGATATTTATTAGATGGGATAATATAGGGCTAATAATGCCCACGGTGTGCTTGATTGGTAAGACTTTTATTTCGTCATCCCCAGCGGCAACATCGTTTTCTAAATTTCTTATGATTCTGTCGATTTCCAACGGCGTCGTTGGAAAAAACATGATTGATTCTAGTTGATTTTTTCCGAGCACGCATTTCTTCATATCTGCATTTTCCCCTGTATATGTTCCTATGTTAACGAAGTGCCGATTCATTTCATCTGCCAGTTCTTTCCCGGTGATGTTTACATTATCTATCATGATTTCTTTCACACTTGAATGGACTTGCTTTCGATTCGTTAAGTAGTTTATCATGTCCCATACTTTCTTATGATCATTGTGAATATGCAGAAATTTATTTTGATGGTAATCACATTTCGCCTTTTTTAGGTCGGAGTTCAGTTTGTTTCTGTATTTTTTAAATTGTGCCAACATATGGGGATCACGACACTGAATAAAAGCATGATATATTTTATTTTTTTGTTTTATCCTTTTATATAGGTCGCCTGTTATCCATGGTTTTCTCATTTTTTTACGTCCTGTTTTACTTCGCCGTAAAGGAAAAGCTGCATTATAGCAGTGTTTAAATTTAGCCAAGAAGCTTTTATAGGCATCTAAAGTGTTATGTTCTTCGTAAATGTCACTCCAGTTTTCTTGCACTAGAAGGGCGCCAAAATGACTTAGCGTTTCTTCATTTATGGTCCGATGCCAAAAGATTTCTGTACAATTGTTTTTTTCCTTACCTAAAGACGATCCTAAGCAAAAGATAGGCAAATGGTCACTAATATCGTACAAAAGCGCACCTGCCGTAGTCTGACTGTTATCAACGTTTGTAATACAGACGTCAAGAGACGTTGCAGTGTCTGCGGTCACCCTGGTTGGTAGTGTTATTACATTGCTACAGGCATACTGGTGTGTGACATCGCGGAATTCTCTCGCATGTAAGTCGTCAGAAATTGTATCTATGTTTACATCTCCGAGAATAAAGAATGACGTTGTTGCAGTTCCAAGATAACATAGAGCACTATCAAGAAAAGCCATAAATTCAAACATATTGCCGGAAGGCGGTCTATACAAAACAGCCACTACTACGTTCGATATGTTAACAAATAAACTTTCAACATTTTCGTCTATTCTGGTTAAATTATCAATTACTTGGTACTGGAAGTGGTTTTTCAAATAAAGTGCAATGCCGCCACCTCTCTTTTTTTCTCTGCTGAGACTTTCACACGAGTACCCCTGTAGTTGCGGTGGTACGTCTTCTTTTGTCAACCATGTTTCCGTGAGTGCTATAGCATCAAATTCCAAAGTCAGAGAGTGTAATAATACTTCAAGGTCATCTACTTTATTTTTAACACTCCTCATGTTAAAATGTATAGTCGAGAACTGTCCCTTGCTGTTTTTATACTTGTTATTGAATGCTTGACAATCATAATAGTAACAATCAGGTCGCATATCGTCGTCCATTTTCAGTTTCGTATGCACTCCGAAAGTGCTATCATTTTTTTTTAATTCGTTATTTTTTCGACATCGGACATATTAGTGATTCGGAGAATGGTTGCGTGCTCGTCCTTTCGCGCAAAGATCTTCCCACCTGCAGACCAGACAAACTTCCATCCAACGCTTTTCTTTTTGGCAACCGCAGCGCCCAGTAGCTTTTTCTTTGAGCTAGTTAGATGCTCATTTACGTACACAGCGTTGCTGTTCCCGCCATAATCAAGGTCGTTTGTGTTCAACCTTTGCTTTTTGCATTTCTGCAGGATTTTGTCTCGTTTAGTACGTTGCACAAAGCGGACGATTACGTTTTTCTCTCCAGGCCTGAAAGTGGGGACGCGGTGGCAGATGTCGATGTCCGAGTCAAGAATCGGCTCGTGAACAAGGTTCCCAATTCGTTTAACGACATCGTACACGTCACCTGTTTCAGGCAGGCCCTTGATCTCAATGTTGTTGCTCCTCTCATATTGCTCCAGTTCTTCAATTTTTTCGCTCAACCTGCGATTTTCGGAGGTAAGCTCTTCGTTTTTTTGTGTAAGTTCCTGTACTTCCTTTCGTAGTTCCTTCATTTGGTTTTTGATTTCATTTACGCAGTCGCAAGTGTCATTACAATACTTAACGCTATCTTTTATGGTCCTGAGCTCGGCCCTCAGTTCGCGTCTTAGATCTTCAAGGGCCCTCCCGATATCCTTTCCCTCTTTACTCATTTCGGCGGGGAAGAACTTCACCCGTCAGTACACTTCAATCAAAGAACAATCGACGCTGTGTTCGGCAGCAGTGCAAGCTTTTCTAGGTTTATACAGCAAAGTAAGTAACTCTCACCTGCGGGAAACACAGAGATGATTAGGCGATTTTCAGGGTGCGCACTGCTGCCGAACTGAAGTTCTGTCGGGCGTGCTTGCTCCTTATGTAGTTGACAGTGGCGCCCTGGTCTCGGCGTGTCTCGTCACCTGGTGTTGCTTGTGGCGAGCGTCGAAGGGGGCGATGTTTCGCGCAGTGCGTCCGCGCGGTGCCAGTGACTGGTGTTGCTTGTGGCGAGCGTCGAAGGGGGCGATGTTTCGCGCAGAGCGTCCGCGCGGTGCCAGTGACTGCGGGAAACACAGAGATGATTAGGCGATTTTCAGGGTGCGCACTGCTGCCGAACTGAAGTTCTGTCGGGCGTGCTTGCTCCTTATGTAGTTGACAGTGGCGCCCTGGTCTCGGCGTGTCTCGTCACCTGGTGTTGCTTGTGGCGAGCGTCGAAGGGGGCGATGTTTCGCGCAGTGCGTCCGCGCGGTGCCAGTGACTGGTGTTGCTTGTGGCGAACGTCGAAGGGGGCGATGTTTCGCGCAGAGCGTCCGCGCGGTGCCAGTGACTGCGGGAAACACCTACCTGATGTGGTAGCAATGACACCGCCCCGCCAACGTGCTGGCATTTTTAATATAACAAGAGAGCAAGTACGCTGTCGTTCCCGTTGCTCACTTCACTCGGGAATAAAGCAAGATCAACATGTCTGTAAAAAGCAATCAGTTAATATGACAGTTCTTGCTTTTCTGACGATTTTATTCCAACACTTTGAAAAAATACTTGTCTATTAATGGTGATATTTTTTGAAGGCGAGAATCCCGAGCTCGTAGCTTTATCTCTGGCAGTTGCTCCTGCTGAACGAGAGTTCACGCAGACAAGATGCATTCTTTAACAAAGAGTTCACGCTTGCAGCCTAGTAGTGGTATTGTTGTACATTACAAAAAGCTGTGAAGCTAAAAATAAAGCGAAACAAAGGGAAAATGAACGCAGATAAGTATAATCTATGTGAAAAGGGGAAAAGACCAGAACCACTTTTTGAGCGAAACTGAATCGACAAGATGAGATCACTATGGCGCATGCCATTTTTAGCGCTCGAGACATGAGAACCGGGACTCGTAGCCTGTTGCCTGTGGGCCGCGTCCCATCGAGTCACGGGCAGCATGCGGCCCGCGGGCCGCGTGTTTGAGACCCCTGCTCTATAGCGCAGCTCATTTAGTGTCTCTAGTTCCCCCGATGAATTGCGGCAGCAATGGCGTAGACAAACTGGCATGAGACATCTGTCAACGTTACTAGATTACCTCTGTCTACAGTGATGCCACGAGCCTTGTGTCAAAGCGCAGTGTTTATTGTGGATTCTCATTCGACAAGGCGAACAGACCAGAGACGCGATGGAAAGCACGTCGCATGAACGTTGTCTACAACTTCTTTATCGAAGCATCAACAACGGCCGCAACTGAACGCCCCCGTGAGCGAGCGCGGTACTGCACACGCTTCATCGGGTCGCCGGGGTGATCCTTATGAGCCTCTTCTACTTTTCAGTGAATCAGAAGCCGCGCGAACGTCACAAATACACGCTTCATAGTCACTCACAGTTTCATTAAGAAGCAAAAGAAAATGGCCTAATTAATCACGCTTTTTTTCTCCCTGATTCGTTCTTCGACGTTCTTTTCTGCTAATTCCGACTGGCTGCGGTGATCGGTACTCGCCGCGCCTGGAGTAATCCTCTTTACGTTCGAGGCTCGCTAACTAGCGAAAAACAAAAAAAAAATGCTAGGACGTTTTTCGTTTCCTTTTGGTTCTCAGTCACGTGGGTTCCGTATCTGGAATGCGAACCGAAAAAATAATAATACATTGCGACCTGGAATACGCGAGAAAATATAAGTGAGGCAAAACAAGAATGTGTGACAATCACACGTTTTTCGGGAACACCTTCCAGCGGCGTGGGGATATCAATACGATGTTTTAGCGCATACCAGAAGTGACGACATTCAAGATGGCTGCGCCTTGTGGAAAAGGTGTGTACTGACGGCTGCTTAAATCGCTTAAAAACAGATTTTTTTTTTTCGTTTAGAGTTATTTTTGGGTAAGAAGTTTGATTGATGGTACACCTATTCAGATTATGACCGCAATAGTAGCGCGAAAAAAAACGAACTAAAGAACGCACCAAATAGACCGATCTCTCCAGCTAGTCTGGGTCATAGAGTTATTATACTGTAAGCTAGAGGTTTAACTGGCGCTTGTGTCTATGCGACCTCCGGGAGGCAAATTGAAGCAGACAGCAACCAGTATTTTTGCGGCGCTCCTGTGCATTCCTATGGGAAAACGCGCGTGAATTTTGTCTCTTCGTCAGAAAGTAACATGAACAACTTTTGTAATTACGGTTGTACCGGATAGTATGTACCTTTATTAATATTGTAAAAGTGTAATTCCTTTAATTACAGCATTTTTCTTTACCACTGAACGATGTTACACTTCGCTATATTTTAGGCCCAAACCTCTGTTCCATGGCAGGTATGTAAAAACGAGCGACGATTCTAAGCTAACTAACGATCGAAAAGAATGTAGAGTGTGTTAAAGGTTCGCTAGCATTCCGGTGGTGCTTATATATTGCTAATATACCCGTCCTGTCACTCTATGAAAATGACTCCGTCATCTTTACGATCGGTTAAAAAACATTCGAATGTAAAAAAAAAGAAAAAGTATGTGGGCTACAAAAGGTGTGTCTTTTTATTATTTCCAATGTCGGGCAGTTTTTATCGGGCACCTGTTCTCTGACTTCTATTTGCAAAGATTTGGAGCGTGTGGATGATGATTTGAACCCAGGACAAGCATCTTCGCACATATGCATGAGCAGAAAGAATAAAGCAGTACTTATTTATTGCAAATCGGACTACATTACGTGGCTTTCAATTTATTTTGATCGCCTGCATGCACAAGGAGGTACTTATCCAGTGTTTCTGCGTAGTTCTTGTCATCTCTCTTGGTTTTCCACATGTCCTTCGTTCGTTTGGCACGTACATCCCCCATGCTAAAAAGCGCCGACGCCGTGTTCGCGCTAACAGTGTCCGACACTGCACATAAATACATGTACGAAGCGGTTTTAGCACCGTTTTTCATGCCACGAATTTCGAATGAAAACGCCGTAACTGACCAATTATTTCGTTTGTGTGACTGAGACATGTTCCAATGTGCCTAGTACGTACGAATTATTCGTGATATTTGCTATTATAATCGACCGCAGAGAGAAAATGCACTCGCTTTTTCTCATAAAAATGCATTACCGGAAGTCAATTTTCGACTGGTTGCTTTCTGCTTCAATTTGCAGCAGCACACTAGCGCCAGTTGAACCTCTAGCGTACATTATAATAACTTTATGGTCTGAGCATACGCGATGCATGGCGCTCTGGCGCCATGCATCGTGGGAGTCTTTCTGCACGCGCGATAACCCGGCCTGCGCGAGGAGAGCTCGAGACGGCACGAGCTGTCTCGTGCACGGGCGCCAACCTCGTGTTACAGTGTTCTCGTGTGGTGAACTACAGTTATGGCGGCGTCACGCATGCGTGGAACGCTTAGGCTGCATTGACACTGGCGTTCGAATTGCAACCCCGAAGCGGATTCGATCGTTTTCATAATCAACTGCGCGTGAATTTGCATCTTTCCGCGTTCGCAACCGCCTTGAGGATGCCGTTGAGTCGTCAGTGTGAATGCGGCGTTAGTGAGATAGGTGTATTCGGAGCACGCGAAACTCATCGCGTATACAGTTTCTTTAAAAGCGTAATTTCAATTTCTGTGCGATGGATACCCACGCGTGGTTTCTGTTTCAAAATATAATGTGGAACGTTTTTTTGCGTTCATCAAAAGTTTGTGCCATTTCCAGATAATTTGTTTGAACATCTGCAAAATATCGAGGGGAAAACGCGCAACAATTGGAACAAACACTCAAACAGATATATTGCCGCGCGCGCAGCTGGCCAAGGAGGCAGCGCGCGCGTGGCCTAACGGTTATCGTGCCTGCCCTTCACGCGAAAAGCCAGGGTTCGATTCCTGGGAGCGACGCACCTTTTGTTATTCCTGCAATTTAGTTTTCTGGTAAATTCGAGAATCCTGTGCGTGTTCGAGGTCCGAATGTTCTACGCGTCGAACATTCTACGCCGATTATTCCAGAAGCTTACGCATGTACAGTCGGGAGCAAAGTTTTGCCGGGCACGGGAGCGCACGCCGAAATGCATCGCTGCGCCGTGCAACGGCGCGCCGCCGCATTAAAAAGCGCGCTTTGCGCATGCGCGTCCTTCGTGCTAGCAGTCATGTCTCTTTCGCTCGTTTCTGTCCGACTCACTCCTGATAACCGGAGTCGGCGCCAGGGGCGCAAGTTGTCCTTTCGCTGACTGTCATGCCTCGCGTCCTCTTCTGCTGACTCAGCAGCCGCGCTGAGTGACGGAGCACCTATAATTGCCCACGCGATGGCTGAGGCGGCTGAAGCAGACGCGCAGTATGACAGCCAGCGAAGCGCTAACTTGCGCCCCTGGCGCCGACTTCTGTTATCAGGAGTTCGTCGGAAAGAAACGGGCGAAAGAGACATGACAGCGAGCGCGAAAGGCGCGCATGCGCAAAGCGCGGCTCCCTAATGCGGCGGCGCGCCGTCGGACGGCGCGGCGATGCATTTCGGCACGCGCCCCCGTGCCCCGCAAACTTTTGCTCCCGACTGTACATAGGGGCTCCGCGTGGTGAACCGGAGTCAGTTTCGCCTCAGCGTTCGATCCTGCTGCTTCGCCGCCTTCGACGCCCGCGACGTTCTGTTGTTACACGGCCTCTCGATCCCCCTGTTCGTGCGGCCTGCCGATTTTTTTCCGAAAACAAAAGAGCGCGCGTGAGAGGAGACTTACTCCCATCTGCCGTGGAGGCGCTGCACATCGGCGAGTGGTCTCGTGAGCTGAAAGCTATACTCCGTTTCACTTATGTTGTACCACAGACAAGGCTAGAAGCGCGAGCTCATAGCGTTGGGAGCTACTCTTAACGCACGAGAGCTTGTGCCGCCGAGATGTGCCTTATAGAGCAAGGAGCTCGCGCTTGTAGCCTTTCCTGCGGTACATCATAAGGTGAAAAAGAGTATAGAAAAGGCGCCCAACGCGCTCTTGCTTCGTGACCCAGAGAAAATATCTGCCCGTCATTGGCTTCGCCGATACCGAGGCGCTGTCGCGGTTGCAAAAGGCCGCAAAAATCGCTTGTCCCCACCTTTGCACCACTTTGCGCGGACAAAATATCGCAGTTTTACCCGGTGCTCGCATGCGTGGTTTGTGTTTTCGATCGTTTTTTTTGCTCGTTTCTATAGACCAACACGTGGCCCTGACGTCACGCAGCTACGGTGGCGCTGTCGACGGCACTGCGCATGCGCAGACGCGACGCTTCACGCGAATTCGGTTTCTGCGCATGCGCAGTGCCCACACCTGGTGTGGGCAAACGCGGGATTGTTTGTAAACAGTGTGTCGGTCTTATAGAAAGAAGAGACGTAGACAGCCGCCTTTTGTCTGTCTCTGCACAGTTTTAAAGTGTGCAGATGGGTTACGGAGCACGCGATGCCTAAAAACTGTTGCGTGCCGCGTTGTAAGTCAAATGCTGCGAGAGATCCGGAACTCTGCTATCACGAGCTTCCGTCTAGAGAGAAATTTTGGGATGCCTGGTTGAAGAACATTTCGCGAGAAGGCAGCGAGAAGGGCAGCCAGTGGCAACCAAGCTCCAGGAGCGTCGTGCGCTCCCTTCATTTTAAAGGTCGACGTACACTTCGCGCTTTCCACTTTTTCCCGTCACCTTCCTTTCCTATATCCTCTTGACATTTTACCTTGCCCCAACCTGGCTCCCCCTCGCAGCTTAGGAGAGGGGAGCGCTATGTGGATTATCTTCCCTGCAGAAAGCCGAGGTTGTACATATAGGCATTTAAGGCGGAGGACTACAAGGTAGGGATGAAGCGGAAGGTACTGCGACCGACAGCGGTGCCGACTCAATTCCCATTGTATTCGTTGTACATGCAACCAGCAGGTTCAAAGAAACGCAGAACGCTTGTTCGTGTGCCACCTAACGCGTCCACGTCGCATGCGAGCGGTAGAAGCCGACAACGCAAAATGAAGTCCCCTGCAGAAAGAAGACGAGCTGTTGATGAGTGCGTGGCTATTGAACCTTGCCTGCAAAAAGAGTTTGAAGTGGAAGAATGTCAGACGTCATTCAATTTGACAGCTATAGGCTTCATGGAAGATGCCAAGAAAAACGCGCACCGCCTTCAAATGCAAGCCAAACGACTGAACGAGCGAATTAAAAAACTGCGACAAACCTGCGACGAATTTCAAGACAGATTTAAGCAAGGAAGGCTAATGTGTAGAACCCGCTCAACTTTGCAGGTGACGTGTCCTGAATGCAAGCTGTAACTTAAGGGAAATGAATCTCGTGACTTAGAAAATCAGTTCGTGTTTAGCCTTGACCAAAGAGGACTCAGCTATCCACGACCTGAAGCTGTCTGGCCGTGCAAGCTCGTCTGCACCTTTGTCGAGAGGGCTCTAAAGTTGGCAGATATTCGTCGTTCTGGACGAATTGGCAAGGTTCTCTCGAGCGCTGAGCTTCCACACCTTATGGACTGCCCGCTGATGTGGTGTACTAACTGCAGAGACCGGTACCACAGCTAAGAACTCTGCGAGCTTTTTCTCGGGAAGCTCCTCAGACCTCTTCTGGCTAACTCGGCTGGTGACCTAAACAGCTCTCTAGAGAATATATTGAGACTTTCGCGGAAGCCTCTTTCCCGAAAGGTATTCCGCTTGCGAACTATATGACTCCCTTGATCTGTTCGTGAACAATGAAGTTTATATTGCAGAAGTTATGCACGAGGAATCCCTTTCTTATTGTCCCTCACAGATAAATAAAAGGCACAGCTCGAGCGTGCTCGAGCATCGGTTAAAATCGTAAATCATACGGCCTAGCTATATCCAACTATAACTCATTACAGTGGTAATAGAAACGGGGACGGGAACAAGAAAACGACAATTCGCTCATACTGCCAGCTGAATGCGGCTCTAACGCGCAGCCTGCAGCTGAGTGAGCTCCTCGCAGAAAGAATTATGTGTTTCTATTCGACACAGATTTGTCACATCATTCATGCAATCTGGCACTCGTTTCAAATGAGACTTGCCGCTTCACGAAAAACAATCTAAATAGCCACACCTATAGGGTGCCTACATGTTTCCGCCGCTCCAGAAGCGGAGCGGAAACATGTAGGCACCCTAGCCACACCGGGCCGCGCCGGGCGTGCTGCTCCTCTCTCGCCGATAACGCGCGCCACGGCTGGCGCTGCGGGGTAAAGTAGAACTATCGCTCTCACCGGCGGCGCGAGACATACGGCAGGCCGCTCCCAAGGGGAGTCCCTTATCAAGCGGCCGTGATAAAGGCGTTTTTTTACAAGTACCGCCAACCATTGTTGTGGAAACGCGCGAGACACGTGCCGCGAGCGGGTGCTCCGCCGCCATTCGCTTCCAAGGGCCGCTCATTTCAGTGCTGCGCCGCCATTTGCTTCCAAGGGCCGCTCGAGACGCGGGCCTCGTGCACTCGCGCATTTGACGCTACTTGCAAGACAAACGCAAATATATCGAGGGGCTTTAGCCAGTACATACGTTGATTACAGTGGCTTACAAAACGTAGAATAAGCTTGATTTACAAATGGATTCGAAGTTCCGTCCACGTTCGAAATTATCGAAAGCACAAGGTGCGGCGTTGCGGCCATTTGGACCAGGACATTTAACACGCAAAAATTTTGCAAAAAAAAAAAGGTTTATTTTTAGAGCTTAATTTAAAGCTAGAAAAAAAAAAGCACTTTTGCACTTCCTATGTTCTATATCGGCCTGCTTTTCGTCTGAATACTGGTTTGCAAACCCGCTCCCAGGATGTGTGGAGTAAAGCTCATATATCCTGGGAAAAGTGGCGCCAATCATTTTTGTGGAAACGCTCGAGACACGTGCTGCGCGCCACTTCTGGGAAGAACTAGAGCCACTAAATGAGCTGCGCCTAGAGTATCGGCACTCTGTTCCCCATTGTTGTGGGCGCCGACATTTTGGTGCTTGTGCAGAGTAGACGCAACTGCCGATCGTCATGATTAAAAATGCGGCTTCCTCAGCTTTAGATTCGGTGTTAGGAAGCATGTAATATTGCTTTGCTCTGTCACGAACTGTTTAAACATTTGTGGAGGACGGAAAAGCGTTTCCTGTGATTTAAGATAAATCTTCAGATAACTGGCAACCATGATTTTAAGCCACAATATGAACAAGTGTCGTTACTCTGAAGCGTACCTTATTTAGTGGCACTTTTGAAGAATGATGGCGTCTGAAATCTAGCTCAGTGCTGCGCTGCTCCGCCATGATCTTCCCTAGTGTCACTAAATAAGCTACGCTTCAGGGTAACGACACTTGTCCATATCGTGGCTTAAAATCATGGCTGCCAGTTATCTGAAAATTTATCTGAAATCGCAGGAAACGTTTGTACGTCGTCCACAAATGTTTCAACGCTTCGCGAGAGAGCAAAGCAATATTCCATGAGCTTCCTAACACTGAATTTAATGCTGAGGAAGTTGCACTTTTGAATCATGACGATTGGCAGTTGCGTCTGCACTGAATAAGCACCAAGATGGCGGCGCCCACAGCAATATTGGGGAACAGAGTGCCGACCCTAAGCATAGCTCATTTAGTGGCGAGGTCCACACTTCTGTGCGGCGAGGTCCACACTTCTGCACGTCCAGAGGTGTGGACCTGGTCGACGAGGTCCACACTTCTGCGCGTCGAGTCAAAAGCAACAAGAAGCAACCGTTTCCCACCCGTGAACTGTACCAAGGAGTTCTCTGTCCAAACAAGTGGCGCGGCTCTACTACTCGTCCACAATCGCGCGCCAAGTGCACGGCAGCTGACAACATTGGCTACGGGTATGGCAAGAAAGGACACTTTCCGTCTGTCTGCCTGTCAGCGAAAAAGAACCACTCAAATACACAAAGCCATGTTGCACTCGAGTTATCCTCGTAAATTCCATAAGTTGAAAGCGCTGCCGGCCAGTGCAGACTAAATTCATTTGATAAAATTCACGCTTACAAGTACCGCCAACCATTGTTGTGGAAACGCGCAAGACACGTGCGAGGAGCGGGTGTTCCGCTGTCATTCGCTTCGAAGGGCCGCTCATTTCATGTACTGCGCCGATAACTGCTTCCAAGAGCCGCTCGAGATACGGGTCTCGTGCACTGGCGTATTTGACACCACTTGTAAGACATACGCGAACATATCGAAGGGCTTTAGTCCAGACCACCGTTGGTCCAGACCACGGTGGTCCAGACAGATAAAAAGAGATCGGTGGCCACGTGCAATAAAGGGAAAAAAAAGGATCGATGGCCGAATGGTCTATACTCTGTTTCACCTTATGTTGTACCGCAGCGAAAGGCTAGACGCGCGAGCTCATAGCGTTTGCAGCTGCTCCTAATGCACGAGAGCTTGTGCCGCCGAGATGTGCCCCAGAGCAAGAAGCTCGCGCTTGTAGCCTTCGCTGCGGTACAACATAAGGTGAAACAGAGTATAGAGCACACCAGCTTGGAGCACGTGGAGCGAAAGCTCGCGCTGTATAACCCAGGGAACGGGCAGGGGTGGAATTGAACCCAGGGAACCTGGGTTCAATTCCACCCCTGCCCGTTTCGATCTGGATGAGCATCGTACCGGCGTGCGGTCGTGTATCACTACTGCGTGATGCACGTTAAAGACCCCAGGCTAGCGGTTGTACTGCACTGGCTAAATTGCTTACGTACAGCTGGGAGACTAGTCGCCCGTTGAAGCAGACTATGTTCTAGGAATCTAGGCTGTATAAACATACACACACACCAATTTGTTTCCAGACAGGTAAGATAGCACCACTTCATTCCACCGTGACATAGTAAGATCACTATTGAAAGAGGTGTTCATAACGGACAATAGCATAGTGAATTCCCGAGGTTATTTATGAAGACACTGAAGTTATTCAGAGGTTCATTTGAGTTTGCCTAAAAATTAGAAAGGTAAAGAGAAAAAAAGAAACGTACGCCTTACTTTAGGTAGAAACGTATTTTCTACCTATTGATGGCCCGTTTGGTTTTCTTAGTAATCCGCAAAACGGGAAGTGTTAAATTTAGAAAAAAATTGTTTCGGGCGCCAGAACGCTAACGTCAAAATGCAATTTGCATCTCAGAGTAAGCACCTGTTTGTTGGTTAAGACAATATATTGTAATTGTTCAAAATAATAGAAATCATGCACCAAACAAGGTCTACAGAGAATGAAAATATCTGAAATAATGTTTCATAAAATAAATTTTGTTCGAAATAAGTATTTTAGCCTTCTTTGCAACTCATTCGACTATATTTTTTTTTTATCTCCAAATACTTATATGTAGGGTGCCTTCATGTGCGCTTTGCTTTGCTTAGGCCGGAGGCATCTGGCCATTTCGTCCCACACTTTTGTTTATTTAATTTTTTTTTTGTTCAGAAGCGCGTGAAAAAGCGTGTCCCGGCACGCGTTTGTGGCGCTGACTGTGCTATGGCGACATTTCGGTTTCGTCAATTTATTTGTATTTTACCCGTGAGCGCGTTCTGTCGGCATCGGGTATACTACAAAGGGTGGCAACACCCTAAGCAGAAGGACATTGAGGCACCCTACACATTAGGATATCTCTGTTCAACCCTGCACGATCTTAGGGTGCTTACGTACCATGCTCGCAGCGTATGCAGTGTTTGACCACGCGCGCTAACATAGCACTCAAAAAATAGAATCACCAAAAGTATCGCCTTCAGAGCCTTATCAGGCCTTTCGCTAGGAGTCTGCTGATGACTAGTTACACTTTTTTGCAGCGTTCAAAAAGTGCCGACCAACAGAGCTATCAATTGTAATTCTGTTGTGTCTATGTTTATACAGCGGGAAGTTAGTCAGGTCTGAGGGCACCTGGTGCCTTCGTTGTAGATGAAAGACAGTGCAGTATACCGCTGCCTATCTGACTTCTTTAGCGTGCATCACGCAATAGTGATACATGACAACACGCCGGTACGATGCTCATCCAGATTGAGACGGGCAGAGGCGGTGGATTGAATGCACGATCAGTGAGCTTTAGAGCGTGAGCTTTCGCTACACGTGCTACCGATCCACGAGCAACGGGACATCGCGGTCGAATTCGAGCTCGAGAGAAAAACAACAACAGCAACAGCAAGAAAACCTCCGGTTTGAGGCATTTAGTACTAGTGTCGCCATCTCGTTTATCAAGTTGGAAATAACATTAACAGGGTGATTTTATTTACACAACTACGCAAATACAACAATATTTTGCTTTCTCGTAATGGTCTTAAAATTGAGATTAGAGGCACCCCTAGTACGTGCAGCCAAGCGTTTTGTCACGTTTGTCTTCTAAATAAATGTATTTTCAAAAATGTCTCAAAACGCGCTAAAAACAGTCAAAACGGTCATATTTCTGAATTTTATTACAAATCTCCAGCGCTCTAAAAGAAAAATCCAAGGGCCGTACAACCTTCATTAGGTTATCATAAGTAACCTCCAAAAGAATGAATACCATCGCGCATTCTTGAAACTCAGGTTTGTGTAGCGAAATTTGCCCATTGAGTGACGAGCGGTTGAATCCCCCCTAATCTTGCCTTTTGCCTATTTGAGGGTAAGTATATACTTAGAACAATATATAATATAGCCCATAGCCACCTCTATACTCACAAAGTCTGGCAGTTCGTGACGGAGCCATAGAGCGCCCGGTCGTAGATTTGGAGTGCGAGGACCTGGTAGTACAGAGCATTTCTCGGGGAAGCTGGTAGTGAGCGCACAGCTTTTGCAGCGGCGAGAACGGTCGAGAAACACGAGGAGCACGAGTGGACATTCCGTCGCTCGGGAGAAGTGTGTTTCGGCGTCTCGCCGCAGCGGGGCGCCTGTTACATGACTTTCCTCTCATCCGTTGTCTGCCGCTCTACCTTTTCACTTTCGGCGACTGCGTCTCATGGCGATCTTCCAGGCTTTGTCAGTATAGAGGAGGTTAGGTATAGCCATAGCAATTTTTATTTATTTACTGAAAATGTTTTTGCCCGTGAAAAAATAATTGTCCGACTGTGGCACTGGAATTATTGTTTAGTTTCATTGGTATCAGAATGCATCGATTCGCCAATGGCCTTTCTAATTAAAACAAACAAACAAAGAAACCTGTGATATGTTATATTCAAGAGGAGCATTAAGCCGCTCCCATAGACCATGCACAAAACACGGTTTGGCTGCAGACATGATGACAGAAATATCAAGCATGTTCTAAGCATGTTTGCTTCAGGCATGTGTAGGCTTGGAACTCATTTGCGGAGAGTATTTGTACGACCAATCCGAGAGAACTGTCGTACAAAGAAGAAACACGCTTCAGGCAGTTCCTGCAATCCGTCATTTGTATGATGTATTAGCAAACCATGTGATCGATCGCGGCTTTAGAGCGGAACTTTCCAACGCAATCAATTAGTAACTCGCTGGGCATGCTTGAGCGCCGTAGGCAAGCTTTCACCCAGGAAGTTCAAGGACTTACCCGTGCCCAAAGTTGCTTCAACTGTGTTCTCGAGTCGTCATACCTACCGGCGTAAATCTAATCGATACGACTGAGATTTGGGACGTAACCTCAATTATTATAGTATAAAGTAAGATACGAAGGCTACCGTAGATTATGTTGTCTTTTTTATTATTATCATTAGCAGGGTGGGATAGAGCAGAAAATTACCATTACTCGTGTCGACCTTGATACGCGAACTCAAGTTTCGGCGATATTCACGAAGATGCAACACACACCAAGGGCGGCACGCCTCTACAAAAAATCGCCTCCCCTCTTCGTTCCCTCACGCCCCCTCTCCACCCCCCTCATAAACCGTCTCTAATTAACCCAATTCGAGCAGGGGCGGACGACACGACGCCTGTCCGATCCAGCGTACACGACTCGTCCCTCGAAACCATTTTACACATCGGCACGTCCTCGTAGTCGCCATGTTGCGCCGCTCAAAAAACCGTGTCAAGCAGGACACCATATACCCCGGTAGCGCGGACGGATGAACTTGCCAGGCGGGCGACTACGACCCAACCGACAACTAGCGACGAAGCGGCGAGCAATTTGCTCGACGGCGTCGGCTCGGCCACGAGTGTACGGGACAGGGGTGGGGTGGGGGGGACCCGGGTTTGTTCCCTGCAGCTTGCTGATGCCGCTGTTTTGGGGCCGTCGCGGTGCTCGTTCGGCGCACCGCGCGTCAGGGTCCCCGGCGCGTACAAATCTTAATTAACCCGGGGTCCGGCGCATCGTACGTGATTACCAGGTGGCCGTTCGTAACCACGGCGCGCATCGGGCCTCGCTTCACGCCTGCCTGGACTCGGAATTAATGGTGGGGCCTGGGACGCCTTTGTTGGTCCCTCTCGCTGGACGGCTTCGCGCGGCGTAAACGCAGTTTGGAGTATAGGCCAGCAGCGCCTAGCAACGGCGCGTCCACTCAGATCGTTTCTGCGTGATTTTGTTTTTCTTTGTTGGCTCGTGTGGATGACTGAAGTTTTTTTTTTTTTTTTTTTTTTTTTTTTTTTTTTTTCGGGGGCCGGGCAGGGCGTGAGAGGTGTGTATACGTAGACAGCGGTATGTTGTCGCCGCCTCGTTTCGCGTCGCCGCTGCTGGCCGATGGCTACTCGGCAGTCGGGGTGCGCGAGGACGCGGTACGAGGGATACTGCGATATATCTGCTTGTGGTGTGGTCGCTTTCGCACTTCCTAATTAGAGAACGAAGTTTAGAAAGTGGTCACTCTCGTGTAGAAAGGAGAGTTAAAAAATGTCGCATGGCGGCGATTGAACTTGATGTCCTTACGGTTCAAACACCACAACACAAAAGCAAACTAACCCAAGTTGGCATTGTCCTATCCTGAACAATATGAGGGCTGACATTCCGCCATGATTATTTGGTGCTCCTGCTAGTCTTGAAAAGCGGTTTGGTGCAAGCTACGCCTGGAACTCAAAGCTTAGGCCCCATTTCCGGAATTATTGAACAGAAGAAATTCGGCAGAGACACTTAAGACTGCTTACTTGTAGGAATTCTTTCGCATTCCTACACACAGCGCATTCCTACAAGCAGCGCGCGACGTCTTCCTTTTTCACAAGGCGCGCAGGCGGGGACAACGCACTCCCCCACTGCGCAGGAGCGGCGCCCCCTCCGGCTCCACGGCTTCCGTGACGATGCATCTGGGCGTTGTTGTGTGGTTTTCTTTGTGTCTTATTTCTGAGGGGCGTCCGCTTTGACCTTGAGCGCCTGGCCGGCTTCCGTGATGAAACATACGATATAACACGCCGCAGCCAATGGGAATTCCGCTTGTGTGTGTGTGTGTGTGTGTGCGTGTGTGTGTGTGTGTGTGTGTGCGTGTGTGTGCGTGTGTGTGCGTGTGTGTGTGTGCGTGTGTGTGCGTGTGTGTGTGTGTGTGTGTGTGTGTGTGTGTGTGTGTGTGTGTGTGTGTGTGTGTGTGTGTGTGTGTGTGTGTGTTTTTCTGCTACAGGCGGTTAAAGACAACGCCGGCTTCGTTTCATGGGACAGTTAAAGGGCCTCTGACACGCAAAAAAAAATATTTTTTTTTCATGCTAAACGTTGCAATGGCATATCAGGACATTACAAAAAAATTGTTTCACTATAGAGTTGCGTAGTTTTTTTATAAAAAATAGAAATACGAGGCCCAATTCAAAGTTCCCGCCGTGCACTGTGACGTAACAGTGTACCGCAAGGTGTCGGGGCGGTCAGAAGGGAGGCATCGCCGGAAGTCACGTGAGTTGTATCCCTCCTCGTGGTTACCGCGAGCGCGTGGAATATTTTTTTAATATTTTTGTTATTCTCCGCACCTCCACGAGCGATCCAAGCAGACAAGGTTTATTTTATTTGCTTTTCATGTTGCTGTAAAGGTAGAAGAAGCGGAGTCAGTGAATTGACGTGATCAACTACAATGCCTAGAAGGTGCTGTGTGAGGGACTGTCCCGGTATTTCAGCAACTGAAGAAGTGATCACACTGCATACATTTCTGAGAGACATACATCGGCCGCATGAGCACCCAGTAAACAAGTTCTACTCATGCTCTAGACAAAATACGTACTTTGTGCTCGACGTTTACTTGTACTTGGTACACTCACCAGTTCGTATTCTTCAGACGGCAGGCATCTACAGCCTGGAGAGTATCCGATGATTCAACGACCTCGGTGTCTCAACCTTCAGCAATGCGATCGGGCGTGTCGCATGCTAGCAATCCTAATTTCTGTGAGCGTTCTAAATTTTTTTTTTCAAAACTTGATAGCTTGTTTTGCGCCCAGTATAGCCCTGTATTATCGGACTGACGGCATGCACTCGTCACTGGCTTGTACTCGCAACGCTTTCATCATTGACCTCCATCACGTCGATCCACTGACTCTTCGTCCTCAAATTTTACAGCACGCAAACTAACCAACGGTGCAGGGATAAAGAGCTAGTGGAACTGAAACTTTGTTTTTACGATCGCTCGTACGAAGAGCAGAATAATAAAAAGAAAAAAAGTCTTAGGCACGGTCGCGGAGAGCACGAGGAGTGAAACTCACGCGACTTCCGGTTAACCCACTTTTAGTGACGTAGCTCGATGCCTCCTTTCTGACCGCCCCGACACCTTGCGGTACACTGTTACGTCACAGTGCACGGCGGGAACTTTGAATTGGGCCTCGTATTTCTATTTTTTATAAAAAAAACTACGCAACTCTATAGTGAAACAATTTTTTTGTAATGTCCTGATATGCCATTGCAACGTTTAGCGTGAAAAAAAAAATTTTTTTTTGGCGTGTCAGAGGCCCTTTAATGCCTCGGCATTATGAAACATAAAATAACGGAGGTTTGGAGAGACTGGAGACTGCAGTCGTGTCAAAAGGCCAAATCGAGTGTAGTCGCTCGTAAGGCGCTTTCACACCGGCGATGCGATCTAGTCGCGCGATAACTTTCATCGCAAAAGCGACCATCGCAGGGATAAAAGCGACGCGATTTGAGCAGTCGCTTGCTGACTGGACTTTTTGCGATGCGATCAAGTCGCCGAGCGGCTGAGCCAATCAACGGCGTTCGGAGCGAGAGTTTTCGAGAAGCGACTCGCCAACGAAGTCGTTCGGACTCGCTCATCGCGCACGCCAGTGTGACCATCTAATTTTTTGCGGTGCGATCTAGTCGCATCATCCGCGACTGCTTCACATCGCCGGTGTGAACGCGCCTGTATAGTATGTGCACACAACAGAAGCGGCGTATATATGTGCGACATCATAAGCCGCCGTTAAGAGTGCCTGAAAATGTTAAAACGACATATACTGTGCCTTGCCATACTGCGAGCGCGCTTCACAAACCTAGATGCCTTACAACACAAAAGTATTAGTCGCACTCTTCTGGCTTATACTACTTTGAAGTTAGCTGCCCGTCCCCGATTTAAGGCAAAAAATGATGGTGATGAAATACGCGCATGTATGTATAGCTTGAACCAAACATTTTAAACGCCGAGAAAAGATCCGAAGTGACGAGCCTGCATTTTTCGTGCTCCAACTTTTTTTTTGAGGCGTGGTTAATTAATTGGTCTAATCTTGTAGAACTTTAAAAAGAACCTTATATATATATATATCATGGGCACTTTCGTCATCGCACGTGTTCTCCAAGAAGATGGAAATAATCAAAAATATGAATGAACCGTACTTTATCGAATGAATGAACGATTTACGAAACCGCCGAAAATCAAAATAGTTTTACTTTCGGCGGTTGCGTAAAACTTGTATTCGTTCGATCATGTACGGTTCATTCATCTGCATATTTCCGAATATCTCTCTCTCTCTCTCTCTCTCTCTCTATATATATATATATATATATATATATATATATATATATATATATATATATACATCCTTAAAGGGACACGACACCCCCCAAGCGTATTTTAAAAGTTTTTTGCCCGGTGACTATATATTGGCGTCGTAAGACTACCCAATTAATATTTTGCTACAGCGTCACGTACATTTCTAACAAAGCCAAAAAACGCAACTGCTCAAAACCGAAACCGAAACCTGCGCACGGAGGTCGGAGAAGTGTAGAGGAGAAAATGAGTGGCGAAAGTACACCCAACCGTGCGCAATTTTTTCCCTCGGTTTTTATTTATTTATTTATTTTTGTGTGGTAGCGCGCAGCAGAGGTATGCCTTGCAGGAGCCGTTTCCCATGCGATTCCTTTGCAGTTATGTTTGGTTCGCGGTTCTGCACTTTAATATTAGTTGTTTTGTACAGTGAAGAGTCTGAAATGAGTAGTGAGTGCCCGTGGTGAATTCCCGTGATCGCCCCCGAAAATAATACACCCAATATATTGCGTGAAGAGCAGCCTCACATTCACATGTCCTGTATCCGAAAGTGGCATTGTGCAGCAGAGTCTGCACAAGTTTCCGAAAGATCAGCGGGATGGGGACCAATGGCTGGCTGCGATTCCTGTAGAAGATTTACGGGCACCTCGGAAAGCGGACGCTACCCGATTTATAAGCTCCTTGCATTTTGTGGGAAGTGACTACATTGAGTTCGCCGGTGCTGTTGTTGTTGTTGTTTACTTATTTTCATCAAGTACAGCGTATGAATGCTTCTGGAAAGAGCGGTCACAAGACCAGCTCTCAAAAAGGAAATCCCATACGATTAAGTTCAGCGACGTTTCGTCCACACCATTTTTGTTTTCAGGGATAATTGTAAAAAAAAAAAAGAAGTGCAAATGCAACAAAATGTTTTAACAAAAAAAAAAGAAACAAAAAACAAAACGGCACCGCACTTGGGATTGAACGTGGGTTTTATCCGCTGCGTGTGAAGCGGACGTCTTTCCGCCGAGCTACTGAAGGAACTCTTTCGTTCGTAGTAATGCAGCCGGTCGATTGTAGGTTGGAAAGTTTGCTGCCGATTTCCCTCCAGCTTAAGCGCTCCCGGCTCGAAGTCGGGCAGCACCATGGATTGACCACATTCGCACCTAGTAAAGAAATCGTACGCGAGCATATTCAACTCAAGTACGCACTTTGTGCTTGACGATTGCGCGACCGATGTCTTCAGCCACGAGAAGGGGGCGACGGGTCGGCGACGTCTTTGTGCAAATCGGCTTGGTGGTCGGGCGTGTCGTATGGGATGAATGCCAATTCTTTTGATCGGTCCAAAATTTCTCTTTCAAAAGAAGGCAGGATTCGCCGGTACCGCGAATGACAGTTCTGAAGTAGAGGTCTCACGTCCGTCGTCCGCTGCCATCGCCATCCCCGCGTGTCCCTCGATACACGAGACGACGCCATATTGAGAATTACGCAGTAAACGCACACATGCTTCTGGCGCTCTGTAAATGTTTTTTTGTTTTTTTCAATCAACGTATTTGCAGCTTTTTAGAAACCACAAAAAATGGGTTTCATATTTTTTTTCTATTTTTAATATTGCGAGTGTGTTTTCAATGACCCACGACTTTGATTAAATTTGATGGTTGTGTCTAAACCTTAGAAAATGGCCCGTGACCACGGAGAAGAGAGTGAGCGCGGCTCAAGCCGATCAGTTCTCGATCGGCGGGTTTCGGGCGGAGAGAAACCGAATTTCGATCCGCAAATCCTGTTCTGGGTAGTTGGGCTCTCATATGTCACGTACAACTAAAAACCTCGGCGAGCATAAATACCCTGTCAGTGTCCCTTTAAGGGCCCGGTTAGGGGCCTTAAAGGTAAAACTGTACTTCTCGCTCTCACAGTGTCGAAGTTACGATGAAGTGAACCATTAGACAATTTTCAGCGATTCGTCGTTACCATTTCTCCTAACTAACTCCGTTCGAATCAAGCGAAAACTAACCGAGGAGTGATGCGTAACGCGTCTGTTACCTTATGTTTCGGTTCACAAAACAAACGCTATAAAAAAAAAGCAACAGAAATGAAGATTGATATTTCGAAGCTTCGTCATACTTAAATAACCTCAATACACGAGAGGTAATCGTTCCGACTTTTAGAAACGTCCAACCTGAGACGATGATCGATTACTATTTCGTGATTTTTTAATCACGCACCCCCCTTTTCTGTTCGAGGTAATTCGTGCCGAATTATCTATGTCCTAATTTTACTTTTTTTTTTCTTCTTCTTCAAAACACGCCGCTCCAGCAAACTTATCTCGCGCCAGAACATATATTCACCGGTAGCCCCCTAATCACCGACAATATTGCAATTTACCGAAACCCAGGGGTATAACTTGACCGGCGCATATATATCGACAGCTCATTACAAATGACGCATCGGTACGCTTAGTGCGCTCGCATTTGTCTCGCGCGGCCTCGCGGAGATTGTTATCATCGCGTCCATAATTTACGCGGCTGGAATACGTTTCGCTCAATAACCGCTCCAAGAACCGAGCGCCCTCTCTCCCTCTCTCACTCACTTATCATCATAACGTGCTCTCTCTCTCTCTCTCTCCCTATCTGTATTCGTGGAATTGCGTTTTAAACAAGGTAACCACTCGGCAGAAAACACCTCCCGGTCAAATCTCCCAAGATATATGCGCGAGTACTACGCTTTGGGCAACCGAAAACACCGCGGCCGGCAACATCACGTAGCACTTTGTGATTGCGTCATTAATAACGGGGGTGAAAAAAAAATAGGAACAAGAATAAAAAAAATTGTCGGAGAGAGAGACAGTGGAAGACGGTTAAAGGGGAAAAAAAAATAACGATGTACGAATAAAGAGAGGTATAATCGTGTACGAAATATACATCTAGTGTGACCGGCGTTACGCTGCGTTGAACTGCATCATGTTGGTAGGTAGGAAGGAAAAAAAAAAGGGGGATCTAGAAACTGCGCTTCATTAGGAAGTGCTACCTTATAATTAGGGCTAGGCCGAGGTATTAAATGGCATGGCCCGGAGCAAGTGTTGCGACCACACCGCAGTGAGAATTAGACGTCGACGAGATTAAGTGGGTTGTCGTTCATGCCGGAGTCTGTTGTGCCCCTTTGCGACGTCGCCCAATTAGAGACCACGGTGGCGGTGGCCCGGACCAGTCATTTGGGTTGTTGTGCTGAAGGGAAGGTCCAAACATGGCCTCGCGGCGGGAATTCGGCTGATGTCTTAGTTGCGAAAGGGTTTTGTGGGTCGTTGAATTCTTGGTTTCTAAGAGTCTAAGTTTCGCTTGAGGCGTTTGGTGAGCTATTTTGCACCTCTGGCGACCTGAAATCCGTTCGTGACCCAGCCGCGGTGAGCGTGCCGCTTGGCATGTAGGTCGTCGTCGAGGTTTGTTAGGGAACTGGGATAAATAATTGACTAGAAGGTATCATGATAACTGGTTATGCAAAGCATTTCGATGTATCTATACACTGTAAAACAGATTCCTCCATTTTACAAAAAAAAAAAAAAAAAAATGTGCCGGATCAATATTGCGGGTGTGTTTTCCCGTTATCAAGAAGACAGCTTGTCCGTAGAAAAACATTAATATGTTTCTAAGATGACGGACTACACGTAATGCACATTTAGGATGGCTACCCGCAATACACATCACGGACATCTTTTCGTTCTGCATCCCAAAGCACCCTACTCAATTCACTAGGGCTGGTTGTTGATTAAAATTTTAAACACGATTAATCGCCGCCTTGTAGTCAATTAATTAATCGATTAACAGGTCTCGTTCATTTCTATGCATAATAATTTTAAAAAGTCCAAATTATTATTATTTTTTCGCATCCTTTTATTGATATGTTATGAACGGCGCAATATAAACTTTAGATTGTGTATCAACCTCGATATGTAGTTAAGTACAGTTCAAGGACACTCAAACTCGGAGAGTATTACTTCAGCTGCACGAGGCAAAGAGGTTCGTCAATATTCTCCGGCAAGAGCGACCTCCTTTGGTTGTTTCGAATAGTCTTCGCTGCGCTAAACGAACACGCGCACAGCATTGAAGTGGCCGGAACACGTGTAACTATCTGAATTTGTCTGAAGGTAGAACTCTACCCCTATTTTTTTTTTTTTTTTGTTAGGGTAAAATTACCTAAATTTGGCCCTTCATACAGGCGTACTCCTCCACGTCTACGTGGTGTAGGCGTTTAATTTTCACTTCCTTTTGGTTTGTCAAAAATTTACCAATTAACCGATTAAAAATAGTCGCGATTAAATAATTAATTGATTAATTGGTAGGTTAATAGATAAATTACCCACCCAGCTAGTCACTCTTCCCCCTGATTGTAGACCAAGGCTACGAGACATACAGACCAATCGTGTGGCACTAATTCGGTAAGTGAGTCCGCCGGTGAAGCTTTTTATTTATGCAAGCTGAAATAACATGTCGCTTAAGGGGTATTCACACGACGGAGAAATCCCGAGGATTTCTCCCCGCCGCGCGCGCATCACGAGACGAAAACGCGAGGCTTTTGCACATCGCAAAGCCTGACGTTTTCGTCGCGGGATGCGCGTGCCGTGGAGAAATCCCCGGGATTCCTCCCTCGTGTGAATACCCCTTTAGAGGCACAAAATTTGTCCGAATGGCTCATAGCTTCAGCTCATGGTATAGAAACTGCAGAGAAATACACACAAAATATTTTACCGTTGGACTTCTATATTTTCTCGCCCTTAACGGTAACACACAGGATTTCATGTTATTATGATACAGCAATTAATGCAAACGTACAAGCGAGCTGGGCAAGAATGATGATTGTAATATCTGGAGCTGTCCTTCGTCCCCCTTGTTACCCTTCTCCAGGGAATATAATCAAAGGTTCATGTTCGTTATAGAAATAAAACAAATGTATATACATAGTTTGTGTGACATGTAAACATGATTTTCATTTGTGTGAGACCAGTCAGGCCCCCATGGTGCCATCCGAACGAACCAATCTGTCAAAAAGACCCAAAACGGTACTTTTTTTGAAGCAGGCGGGACCAAGACCTGACAACGACGAAATTTTTCACATCCGCTTTGTCCACTTAATTGGCTTGCAGGTGCACTTCCATGCGTGTCTTCAGATCTGTTATTGTTTGACCAAAAACCTCCTTGGGCATCTTTCTGACGTTGTAAAAGGCAGCCTGGATAGGAAGCAGAATAGGAAATAGGAGAAAGAAAAATCAATACACGAACAGAATTAGAACTATACACACCATAAAAAATAAGTGGTTTCAGTGAAGTAAAAATTAGCAAGAAGTAACAGCACTAACGCTGCTTTTCAGAAATAAGGTAGAACAATCACATCAAAATATTTCTGAGCATTTGTTGATAATAGGAACACCTCCTGTGCCAGTGTTAACACAATGCGCACATCTCATTTAATGTAAGCTAGCACATTAAACAGAGAGAATTCAAAGTGTTTCAACACATAAAATATTGTCTGTAATGAAGATTATACCTTAAATCTCCCTGGACTATAACTACCTGCATATATACCAAGATAGTATTATGCTAGCATACCCAAGACTGATGGGACTACCTTCAGTAAATCCTCGTTGATTCATTCCTGGGTAGGTGCGCGAATATCACATTTCTGACTGCGAATGAAATATGGGGAATAAAATTCGTCTTCAAACCAAAATCAGCCATTTTAAAACACAAAAACTTTACATATACTTTCAATTTATTTATTTATTTATTTATTATACCCTCAGGGCCGAAGCATTACAGAAGGGGTGGGCAACGGAAGTACAAAAACGCTGAAAATGGTTAGTCCGGCACAGATCATGAATAGTAACTTGTTAGTGCTTCTTTAAAGAGAACAATATCGCCAATGGTCGCAATGGGTGAGGGAAGGCCGTTCCATTCACGAGATGTTTTGGGATGAAAGATTTGAAAAAAGAATTTGAGATGGAAGTGGGTATACAACTTTGCAGCAGTGATCGAGGCGAGAGGGATACGTAGATGGGGGCACTGATTAGTTGCTCTTTCAAGAGTGACATTGGCATAATAAATTTTATGAAATAAACAGAGACGGGAGATAGTGCGACGAGTGGAAAGAAGAGGCAGTGAGGAGACTAGCTTTCATGGATGTGACGCTTGATGTACGATGGTAGTTGATAATTAAAACGTGCTGACCGGTTTTGGATGGCTTCAAGCGCTGATATGAGGCTTTCTGCACCGGGATCCCAGACCGAGCATGCATATTCAAGTTTTGGTCGCACCAGTGTTTTATAAAGTGGTAATTTTAATGATGAGGAAGCTAGAGAAAAGTTACGTCTTAAATATCCAAACATGCGGTTACTATTATTAACGATATATCGGTGTGAG